>OX359286.1:38164907-38457407 GCA_947179155.2 Hedera helix
TATATTATTATTTCCACTGTTGGGTTTATGTAGATGTAATTGAGACGTTTCGTTCTATTTGGTTTTATTGTCATTTACCAAGTATTCTCATCATGTATCAAAGTCTACATAACTTGATGCATCTGACGGATTCATTGTCCTGACATTGCTTTTATTCCTGAAGGAGTAAAAACTGATACTGAGGTTCTAAGTAACTACAGAGAAGAAAAGACTTTTAAGGGTTAGATTTAACTGCTCAAGGAAAATCGACAGCAACAGAACTAAGAGTCTCAGGTCTCTACAACAGTAGGAATTCTATATAATTAATGTTTGACCCAGAAGATATAGATTAGGAAGATGTCCCTGAGCAATGTGTTTTTTGCATATTAACTTACAGTTAATTTTGCTTCATCAACTATTCTTTTGGGACTCTGATTAGTATCCTATAGCCAACGTAGGTATAATTCGTAGATGTACAGATTTCTTTCTGAAGTGCACAATAGGTGGTAGGTTACTTGATTACTAAGTAATAACACTATAAATAAGGGGGTCAGTTTCCCCGTATTCTGAGAAGGTAAAAAGCTCGTGTAATAGAAGGTAAGTATGACAAGAAAGAATGTGTTAGTGTTGACATTAAATTTTCTTTCATGTTACTGATGTGTTTTGCTTAAATATCCCAACGTACTTACAAACATAAACGAGTTAGATTTATACGGATTGCATTGAGGCACATCTATCATGTTGAGTAAAATTTTATATTATCCTCTTGACACTTTTTCTTTCTTCCATCTTTTATTTTTCCCAAATTTGCAGGTTGGGTTCTGCTAGAGCAGTGAACCGTCGTTATATTAGTGATTGTGTACCACTTAAAATCCGCATGCAGGCTTCCGCAGGGTTTGTTAGTGCCAGTGCTCTTGGAATGGCATGTGGTCCTGCACTTGCTGGCTTACTTCAAACTAATTTTAAAATTTACAAGATCACCATCAACCAAAATACTCTGCCTGGTTGGGTTATGTCTGTCACATGGTTATTTTATTTAGTGTGGTTATGGATTTCATTTAGAGAACCTGCTCGACCAACCGAGGAGAATCATATGCCACAAGAAGCTAATGCTGGTGCGTTCACTTCTATCACGCTACTTAATTTACGTTCATTTTTAAATACTGACAATACAATATTTTTTTAAAAAAAATTGGATTTCAGTAATAAAATTTCATTTAACCCAGTAAAGGCTCCCAGAAGCTACGGCTGGAGATAAATTTATCATTAGTCAAACTCTTGGTGGTTCTATTATAGAGTACTGAGTGTCACTATTACATTGATCTGACTATATCACTTATGATTGGTTATGCAATAAAGTAATATAAAAATTCATGACAAACCATTTGAGACCCCAACCATTACTCTTCTTTTTATTATACTTTCCTAGTTATTGCACAATTTGCTAATTCAATATATGTTAAGTACATACTCCCTCCATCCCACTTTAGTAGCTAAACCTTTTCTTGGGGGTGGCTGGCCCCGATTTTAAGATATTCGGGAAATTTATTTAAATATGATATTTTTGATATATATCTCAGTTGCACGAGTTAGTTAATCGGATTGCATAAATATATAGATAAATTGGCATTTTTATGCTTATTTCCATGTTTAACACATTAATGAGCGTACCAGTGGTTTGGCTTCAGACTTTGAAGGGCCTGTGTTACTGCTATTGTCTGGTTAGTACTTAGTTCATTAAATCTATAATAAAACAACTTTTGCAACTTTGAAATGCTTCCACTAATCTAAACTCCTTAAATTGCACAAAAGTGTATAGCTCTATTTAATTAACAAGGTGAACACTTGAGTATCCCGGCTATAATTTCAAGGGTATGACTTATGACTTATAAGGGTAGAATATTGGGAGACCTGACTAAGAGAATACAAAATGTCAATCTAGTATGTATAATAATTACTATTTTGCAGTCACATGCTTGACTCATGATCTTTCCCATATAGTCTCGTGTCATAAGTTATTCAGTGGACCATGTTGAGTTATACACTGCTTGAACCAGAAGAAAAAACTGAGAAAATTGGACCCACAAGAATTGAAGTGTCAAATCCTCAAACTATAGGCAATAAATGTGATGTTCCATTAATCTTGTTTCACTTCTATGACTCCTCCCACAATTTGAGTTCTCTTCTCTTGTTATTTCTTCTTTTCTCTCTGCTTCCCTTTTTCCCCTGGTAATATTTTACTCTTTTTATCAATTATTTTTCTTTTCTTTTTGTTTCTATAAAAGTGGTACTGCAGATAAGCTAAATTTATAGACATATAAATAGAAGATTGGTTGATCTGTTTCCCATAGTTTGGTTAGTTAAGATATCATATATTATGGCTCAATGAGCGTCACCTGAGTTTTATTGAGCCTTAGGTATTTTGTCAAATCAAATTTAACACATCACATATCTTGACTGCACTCAACAATGCTTTTCTAAATAGTAAATAATTTTAGGTTAGCTAAAACATCATGGAAAGTGCACTCAACTATCTGCACCTGGACTTGGTGAATGTCTCATTTGGGAAACTATATGGAAGAGAACCACTTTTCATCTGAAAAGTTGCAATGAGTTGATGTGTCAATTCCTTGGACCATGCATAAACCTGGCTTGCAGGCTTAAGGAACTTTATCATATGTCATATAGTGTCTCGACAAGAGGGATAAAGTGTCTCGAGGAGAGCGAATTTCCCATAATTATAAATCTACTCCAAGATAAATTACATGCCAGAAGTTTGGTAGTATTTCTGTTAAGTGTTGACTGTGTTCATATCATATGTAGATGCATTGATGGCTATTCCACCTATTTTCAGAATCACTCAACAGGATACTGCTTAAGATTATTAGACAATAATTTTCACATTTTAAATGATATGAACTAGGAAATTGGGTCTTTTTCTACAGGCCCAGTGGAGAATGATGAGCTTGAAAAAGGTCTTGCTCAACCATTGCTCTTGAGTTCAGAGGACAATCAAGAAGATTCTGATGATGACCAAGAATGTGATGCAAGTGAAGAAGATGCTGAGGAATCTCGTGGACCTGCCAACTCTATAGGATCAGCATATAGATTGCTTACTCCTTCGGTAAAGGTGTGTGTTTAATTCTTAGTTTTCACTTCATGTTGTCGATTCCAAAAATATCAAGTGTTATTTACTAATTTCATCATTTAATTTGGCAAATCAATACATTAATGGCCAAAGATTGCATTGCCATGTGATCTCTGTGTCTAGCATTGCAAGATATTAGCAGATGCTTGCAGTTGGAACACAATTCAAAGCACATGCACCTTCACCTTTGGTCTTCTGTTTCTGCGGACCTTTTTTGTTCTTTATTTTGTTCTTAAATTAAATCTAAAATTAATTGAAGAGGTTTCATATCTAGCTAGCGAGAAATTTCTATTCTACAGATGTATGGATTACATTCCATCATTCTTGACATTCTTCTAATATAACGCATGCATGTACAACAAATATATTTTTTCCTTCACCATGTATCAAGCTGTAAAGTGCACTACATCACTATGCTAATGTGCAAAATGTTTTTCATTAAATTGCATACTGTAGGTTACATATACATATATACATATACATATATATATATATATATAGGATGGTTCAAAAGCATACCTCTTAAATAGCATACCTTTATCAAAAGGACGTCGTTTTGAAAATTCATTGATGATTTTTTTGTAAATAAAAGAAAAGCAAGTGGGGCCGCGGAATGTCATATCATGTCACATTTTTTTTTAATATTATTATTTTTTTTAAAAAAGAATATTCAAAGCGACGTCATTTTGATAAATGTATGTTATTTAAGAGATGTATGCTTGAGATCCGTTTTCTCTCTCTCTCTCTATATATATATATATAGGGGAGTGTTCCATAACTAGCATTAGTTATGGTCACTATTTCAACTAATGCATCTCCTACCATCATCCATTATAAGATTAAACGGGTCAGATTGAAACAGAAAGACACCTTCCGGGTCATATAGGTCCAGAAGTGAAACATTTAGTTCCGTTTCATCTGTGAAAGTACAAATATATCCTTAAAAATTAGCCATAAGAAAGTCAATTAAATTCCTTCCGGGCCTAAGATTCCCGGAAGGAAATCATCGAATCTCAAGAGTTTACGTTGCAATAGTCAATTCAGATGACTTCCATATTGCATTGCTTTTAATTGTTGCCCACTCCCTAATCTGAACTATCAAAACATGTTTTCATAACCAACATAAATCACAAAATATTTATAAATAAAATTCTAGTTTTCTCACTACATCTGGTATTTAGAGTAATTCTTTTCATGTCATAAAATTATATTTAAATTTATAGTTTTACTTTTTAAGTTGGCAATAATTTACCCTATTTATCCATTTCAATTTGCGGAGTTCTACTTATTAATAATTTGAGAAAGATGATAGTTAAAAAGTATAAAAGTGATTTTAAAAAATCTAAATTAAAAGGTTACTGAATTTTCTTACTTTTAATTTTAGAGTCTGTAACTTTTTTATACTTTTTTTTTATAACTTTTTTCTTTTATCATTTTAAAAATTATTATGAGAAATAAATTAATAATCATTACATTATATCACTGTTAAAAAGGCCCTTCATGTATTACTAAAAAAATCTCTTCATTCAATATTATTGAGATAACATATTTTTGTAGTTCAGAATTGGAAGGGGCACTATTAAAAGCAATGGAAACAAGGTAGGTCATCTAAATTGACTAAGCAGTACTGTGAATTCATAAGATTTTATAATTGCCTTCCGGGGGTCTTAGGCCCGGAAGGTATTTCATTTGAGTTTTTCTAGGCTAGGTTCTAGGGATGTATCCGTACTTTTGCAAATGAAATACTTCTCGAATTAAATGTTTGATTTCAGGACCTCTAAGGTCCAGAAGGTGTTCTTTTATTTTAATCTGAGCTGTATAATCTTCTTATGAATGGTAGGAGATGCATTAGTTGAAATAGCTAATTTTAGCTATGGATCACTCATATATATATATATATATATACCAAAATCACATCTTCAACGAGATCAAAGGTTTTTTTTATATTCACCTTGTCACATGGAAGTTACACAATGAAGATAGTGGATAAATTTCCTTTATCATGCTTGTAATATAGAAATTCAATCTTTTTTTGCTCTGAACTACAATTTTAGAAATACTTGTTTTTTCAAGTAACTTAACGGATATAGTTTTAACACCTTTGAGTTGCAGTTTGTACTTTAGTTTTGTCGATTTGATGTAAAATTGTATTTGCAAATTGTTTAATCCTCTTATCTTATGCTTATAAATTATAATACTATCAAATTTATACGGTATCTCACATAAGACATTATGGTCTTATTAGGTTCAATTGTTGATATACTTCATGCTTAAATATGCGATGGAGATTTTACTCTCCGAATCCAGTGTCATCACCACATACTACTTCAGTTGGACTACCAGCAAAGTGGCAATCTTTCTTGCATGCATTGGCCTAACAGTTCTTCCAGTAAATGTTGTTGTTGGGAGCTACATAAGCAACATGTTTGAAGACAGGTAATTTTTCAAACAAGGCATGCTTTGGATTTACTCCATGAAGTTGTATTCTCATTGTTAACGTTTGAGATCCAGTGTTTTTAATTCATCTATAAGACTAACTAATTGCTATAACAGCTTAAGTTCTTGGAGAATGAGTGCAACATTTGTACCAAACGTTAGCACTCTCCTCATGTGAACTCTCCACTTACATGTAGAGAGACAAACCAAGAGGCATCATAACGTCAAAACCAAACAAAGTAAACGAACCAAATGAATGCAAGGACTTGAAAGAGATACCTTGTGAAAGTAGCACTCTGAAACATAAAAGTTACCATTTACTTTAAGAACACATGTTAGAGAATGGGCTCTCGCAGCAATGTATATAAGGCTTCAACAAAGACTACAATAGCATATTCCATGCACAATTTTACTCATGGCTAAGGAGAACAATTACTTAACCCTTGTAGAACAGCATAAATGTAATTTGGATTGATGGTAATGCCACATAAGTAGATTTGATTTGGTTCATCAGCTGCTGACCTAATTATTATAATATCCTTGCAGGCAAATTTTACTGGCATCTGAGATTATGGTTTGTTTGGGCATACTCTTAAGCTTCCACATAATTGTTCCGTATTCTGTGCCACAATATGTCCTCTCAGGACTCATAATGTTTGTATCTGCTGAAGTTTTAGAAGGTAAGGAAAAGTTATTTTATCATCAATCATTATGGAAATGAACTCTACTATCCGTATTCTGTGCCACAATATGTCCTCTCAGGACTCATAATGTTTGTATCTGCTGAAGTTTTAGAGGGTAAGGAAAATTTATTTTATCATCAATCATTATGGAAATGAATTCTACTATCCGAGTATTAGATTGCTATCATCCATCCTCAAGATCATTGTCACTTCAGTACTTATACCTAACGATATCGGTTTGTAATGCCCTAATTCCTTGTAGATGACTGAACCAAAATTTCTGTTTAAATACATGGTTCTTCTTTAAATCACCAGATTTTATTTAGTGGCTCAGTACATGTAGGGTTTCTCCCATTCATTAAGATATTGCGAATGATACCAGTGTAAATTTAGTGTGATTTCCATAGTTTGAGATCGTAATGTCTTGTAAGGCAAGGGCTACAACTTTCTACAAGCATTTTTTTTTTTTTGCTATGTTAAGCTGAAATTTAACAATCTTGGCTTTGCCAAGATTGAATCCCAAGACCCCATAGTCACCCTTGAAGTTGTTTTACCATTGAGTTACACGAGGCTTAGTTATATATATATATCCAAGTATATATTTCACGGTGTACGAACAGTTTCACAATTTGTTAAATTGCATGCATGTATATATATTTGTATATATATATCCAAATATATATTTCACAGTATACGAAAAGTTTATATATTGTATCAAAATTATGAAGAGTATTAAAAGATTGACTCAGTTATAACTTGGTATTGATTCATGACTGATCAAAATAATTCGGTAAAATTATAAAATTATTGGATAAGATCTCTTAATGCCTTGTTATAGTTACTGATTTGTATATTCATTCTTGGACACAATTTCTTCATTGTTGTACAGGTCTCGTTTTGTGATTTCTCTCTTTTCACCTTTTCCTCATATTATTTGACTTTCTACCCAGGCGTCAACTTGTCACTCCTCTCGCGGGTCATGTCATCAAGGCTTTCTCGTGGTACTTACAATGGCGGGTTGCTATCAACTGAAGCGGGGACAATTGCTCGAGTGATTGCAGATGTCACAATAACCCTGGCAGGGTACTTGGGTGAAAGTAGGCTTCTGAATGTCACCCTACTTCCTTCACTCGTCATTTGCATATCATCCATTGTTGCCACCTGCTATACATATAATTCGCTATACTGAAGCAGTATCTTGTATCAAGACAATGTTCTCTGCTCCTAAACTATTCTCATTTCCTTCATTTTCTTTTTCCATAATTCATTTATTTGTTACATCTTGCCCCGTGGTTCTAGATCCATTTTTGACTTGCAAGTATAAATGCTGTACATTCATCAAGTAAAAGAGTTCATTGATTATCTTGTTCAATTTTATTCTTTCAAATATTAATACAAGTGCAAAGCAGAGAAATTAAAGTAATGTTAGCCTACACCTCATGGTTTGAACAAAAGAATGTGGGGCTAGAGTGGCTATAGCAATTAGATGAATGCATGAACCTCTCTGGGAAGTTGTACATCTTAAATGCGATAATAATCTGACCACAGGCTGTATTTTGGTTTGTTTGATATAATGTGAGCAACTTCTCTAGTTTTTCCAGCCTTGAGATTGAAGGGGCAAAGAGGCCAACAATTTCTTGGCAGGAAAAGTGAGGAATCTTTTTCGTTTTTGCAACTGTAAGTAGTTCTTCCTAAATATTGATGTTTTTAATGATTATGTAATGAAATAAGTGGAATATGAATCCTGCAGTATCATACACTAATGTAATCAGAAATAGCAAACCGAAGGTAATTCTCATATGTTCTGCAACTAAAGTTCACATCTTAATAATTGCTTTGTAATAGTGGTACTGGTAGTAAAGTATTTTGACATTTTTGGTCCCCAGTAATCATGTGGGTGTCATGTTCAACAACCTATTGTAATTGAACACCTATTAAATTGTTGACCCCCCCCCCCCCCCCCCCCCCCCCCCCAAACCAAAAAAAAAAAACAGATATAACCAATTTATGTAAACTAATGAGGTGCGTGAGGAGTATGTCTTTTAAATTGATACATAGCAGCACTCAAATTCTATCTCTGGAATTGAATTGTAATAATATAAATTAAATAAATAAATAAATACAAAATCAGGTGCTGTTTCTTCTATTTCAAAAAGAAAAAGTAACGTTTCTTTTGCTCATAATAATTTAGTGAAGGCAACTTGAAATCTAACATATTCACAAGTCACAACTAACTAGAGCAAATGACTCGTGGTCCTTATATCGGTAAATGTTGCATCACAACAGAAAACAGTTCTAGAAGCGTCTTTGAATATTGGACTGAAGAATTAAATCTAGTCTCAGCTGTCTACTATTCATCGGTCTCTTTCGATAAATTCAAGAGTTAATTAAAATAATTAACACATATATTAATATATATAAAAAATAAATTTAAACTCTCTATTTTTATTTGATTATTTTAATTTGTGTAAATAATTAATTATCCGTCTACAAACAAAAAGAATTTATGAGTTTACGTCAAAACTAGGGGTGCACAACGGTCGGTTTGATCGATTTGATAGATAAAAAAATAATCAAATCATTTAAGTCAGTTATAAAAAATTAAAAATCAAAATCGTTTAAATTTTTACTCCGTAATCGATTATTAATTTATTCGATTATTAATTTAATCGATTGGTTTAATCAATTTAAACGGTTATAAAATTTAAGTATTCGAGATAGAGTTGATATATACAATTACTAAGCAATAAATCCTTCTCGCCGGTTTCCAATGTTAGCCCCACAAAACCATGCTTGCAAGTTGCAACATAGGCAATTTAGCATC
This sequence comes from Hedera helix, assembly GCA_947179155.2. Classification (NCBI taxonomy): domain Eukaryota; kingdom Viridiplantae; phylum Streptophyta; class Magnoliopsida; order Apiales; family Araliaceae; genus Hedera; species Hedera helix. The sequence continues at coordinate 38,173,978 of OX359286.1, forward strand.
ATGCCTTTAGTTATGTCTATTTATGTTATTATGTATAAGGGGACATCATGACATGCCACAGCTCAAAGTGGGATAGTCAATCAAGCCACGAGGAATATTAAGTCTTTTATGTACTAAGAAAGGCAGTCCTATTCATCATCTCCCACCTAAAAATAAGTAATTATATAAAATAAATAATTATTAAAAAAATACATAAAATATATTCTAGTTTAAAATTATTCGGTCGGTTGACCGATTTCAATTTTTTGAAATACCAAACCAAACCCGGCCGATCGAATTTCAATTTTTTAGTTTTGCAATGTTCAATTTTTTAATTTTATACATGTCGATTTAATTTGTTAACGATTCGATTTGATATAATTAATTTCTCTATTTATTTCGATTTTCTGTATACTCCTAGCCAAAACCCATTGAGTAACTAAACAACTACTTTTACACGAGTAGTTGAATCTCATTTAAAACCTTGCCAGGCTGCCCTACCTAGCTACCTTCATCATCTCACCATAATGCCTAACCCTTTAAAATCTAAAGATAATTTTGCACCACATGATTTTGGCTATCCGGCCCTTGTTCCAACCGCCGTTTTATTGATTGATTTAGTTTATTTCTCTATTTCCTTTCTTTTTTCAACAACTAAACTTCAAAACCAACACATTTCTACATAAAACTTTACAACCATTTAATAGTAATTTTTCTAATAGATTAAAGGGGTCGACTTCAAAATGAGCTTTAAATCTCAAGTAATTGTCTAAAAGCATCAAATGAAATTAAATGACTCGTTACATATAAAAAAATTGGGAGTAACCATTATCCTAATACCATATATAATAATCCAAATACCTAAATCTAAGTCCATAATAAGATTAATTCAAATTGTGTCATCTTGATTCACTATGAGTTCACTGTGAAGTTATTAATACTCTTCGATGGTAAAACTAAATACCTGATATGTGATATGTGAGAATATATTAAGGAATTGTATTACCACAACTACTACAAAAAGCAATAATAAAATTAGGTGGAGATCCTACAAAACTTTTTTGTTGGTTGGGAAAAGTTTATGAGGCGAACTAGCTAACTCGGCTTTAAATTCGGGCTACATATTTTATATGTAGGTGGTACCTGTCTAAGAGAGAGAGAAAGCTTTGTGGGTGTATCACAATTCCAGCATTTTCTTGCTTAGATCTTTTTATCTTTAAACATAATTGAGTTGATATATATATATATATATATAGGTCACCAACAAGTCAAGAGATCAGAAGAGGAATCTTTTTACGTCGAGTATTATTGCCGTCAATATAGCTAGCTAGCTACGCTTCCTTTCATTTGGTATATATATGTGGGGAGGTTGAATTGTTTTTTGCTTTCTAAAACAAAAAAAACAGCACTCAAACAATCACATTCTTGAAAGCAATTCATTTGTTATAATTACTTGAGGAGTTCCTAATCAAATTATATATATATGCTCATGGGTTCTTCTGGGTGGTGGAGAAGATTAATTGCTTCTGCCCTTTTCGGAATTTTTTTCTTTCATGGATTTTCTTTCTCCCAACAAGGTACCTGTTACAATCCAATTCATTCTATTGCCTCTCTTTTTTACACACATTCACACCCCTATATATATATATATATACTAATTTTCTAGCATATTGATTATTTTATTGTTCTACTAAAAACATAAAATTCAAGAACTAAATAATTATGGTGCCCCAATCCCCAATTCTTCTACTTGACTCGTTTGTTTAATTTCTTTTTTATTTTTTGATGTGTTGTATATGTCGAGTAGATTATATGCCGATTATATATTTGTCGTATAAAAATGCAATTGACTTTATATATAAAAATAATTGATATTGTAAGAATAAATATATATTTAATGATAATTTTGTAATTGTTTTAGAGACATAAGACTTTAAAAGATTTATTATTTTGACAATATTAATTATATATAAAAATCACTCTTAATTTTTGGCGACTTAAAACTTGTTTGTTTGTTTTTTCTTTCTTCCCCGACAAAAAAGACTGGGATAGAAATGTAGGCGGGCCGTTTCCATTATGAAATAATTAATGCCATCTAACTAAGTGTACGTACGTTTCGCTAAAATTAATTACAATCATTAACTCTTCAACTCCCAATACTTAAATTAAAGAGACCAGAAAACAGACACTTGCTGTACCAAATCGACAAGTTTACTAAAATCAAACACTTCTACCCCTTCTACTGCATGCTCTATCAAAATTTCATACAAATAATTAATCCGGTAAGTTGGCTTATTTTGGATATGAACAAATGGACCGGCCTAAAATGTCCCGCGACTCTCTTTATACATACAAATATATATGAAGAGTCCCATTTATGTGTTGTGATTTTTTTTTTTGGAATTACAATTGTAACATATATATCAATATATAAAATTTGATACTATTATAAGATTGATCTATTATATCAAATGTATCATTAAAATATTATTAATTTATCTATACGTAGCTCATAACAAAAAAAAAATAGATACATAAAATCGCAAAATAACACTCTCTATCTCAAAAAGATAATTTCAACTGCAAAAATTATCAAATCTAAACATATATTTTTGTTTCATTATTTCTAAATTTATAGGATTCTTTAGGTTTAGACTGTTTGGTTTTAAAGTGATAACATAATAATAAAATTATGATAATAAATTTAAGAATAGTGAGACATTTTAGTTTATCATAGAATTAATAATTGGGACTCTGTTTATAAAACAAAACAAAATAACAATTTTATAAAACTCTTTTTTAAGGACGTGTGCAAGGACAGAGCTAGTATATGGACCAGTTAGTTACGTCAAAAATTCTGAGATTTTTAATTTTTGATATTTATACTTAGGGCCCTGGAAAAATAAAGATATATATAATTTTCTGAAAATAAAATTAAGAAAGTACTTCTTCCATCTCAAATATAACAGTCATTTTTTTAAAGTATTAAATACTAAATACTATATTGTATTTGTATAACTCTATTTTTTTTCTCTTTCTTTCGCAGTTCCAAACTACACATTCATGCACCAAGCAACCATAGCTCCAGAATTATCATACTACGACTACATTATCATCGGCGGAGGCACTGCCGGCTGCCCGTTAGCCGCCACTCTCTCTCAGAACTCCTCCGTCCTCCTCCTTGAACGAGGCGGCTCCCCCTACGGAAACCCTAACATCACCAACTTATCTGCCTTCGGAGCAGCACTTTCCGACCTCAGTCCGTCCTCCCCTTCTCAACGTTTCATCTCCGAAGACGGCGTTATAAGTGCACGCGCCCGCGTACTAGGTGGCGGAAGCTGCCTAAACGCTGGCTTTTACACACGCGCTGCCCCTGACTATGTCAGTGCTGTGGGGTGGGACGGGCGGTTAGCCAACGAGTCGTATCAGTGGGTTGAGAAGCTGGTGGCCTTTGAGCCGCTGATGAGAGAGTGGCAATCGGCGGTGAGGGATGGGCTGGTGGAAGCTGGTATTTTGCCCTATAATGGATTTACGTATGACCATATTTATGGGACTAAAGTTGGTGGGACCATCTTTGATACCGACGGCCATCGGCATACGGCGGCTGATCTGCTTCAAAATGCAAACCCTAGGGGACTCACTGTTCTCTTGCATGCATCTGTCCATAAGATCTTGTTTAGAACCAAAGGTACGTACTTAGTTTAATAAGTACTTCGTATACATGCATGTATGTATGTATATGCAAACGTATGCCAATATTCTATGAGAACTGGAGTATAACTTAAAAAAATTACATTTTAATTTCTCATATAAATATAATATTCTTACATGATTTTTCTTATATTAATGGTGTGTTAATAGTGGGCACAATTGAATTTCTCAACCATATTGAATGGACCATCAAAGTGATCTATGCCATTACGTTACTAGGATATATATATATATATATATATATATATATATATATATATATATATATATATATATATATTGGTGCATTAAATGAACGTAGTGCTAGCCAGACTCATTTTCATGTCGTCCTCAAGAAAAATATCATGTCTTCCAATTTTGATAAACAACATATTTTTCTTTGTATAAGCTTATTCTAATAAATAAATGGAAAATTTCTCTTTCAATAATTCTTTAGTATATCCACGAACCATGGACCCGCCCAAAGCCTACTAATATTGGATGGGCCCCATTGGTTACAAATGATGACACAGGAAAATCAAGGCCAGTGGCCCATGGAGTGATCTATAGAGATGCATCAAGGAACAAGCACAGAGCCTATTTGAACCGTGGATCAAAGAATGAAATCATTGTCTCAGCTGGCGCCCTCGGAAGCCCACAGCTCTTGATGTTGAGTGGAGTCGGCCCATCAGACCACTTGAAGGCCCATAACATCACGGTGGTATTAGACCGGCCCTTGGTCGGTCAAGGCATGTCCGATAACCCAATGAACGCCGTCTTCATTCCTTCACCGATCCCCACGGAGGTTTCACTCATCCAAGTCGTCGGCATCACTAGCTTTGGTAGCTATATTGAGGCCGCCAGCGGCGAAAACTTTGCCGGCAGTAGAGATTATGGAATGTTCTCTCCTAAGGTATACATTACTTTCTATTTTTGGGAACATTGTACGTATTGGGCCAGATGTTCTAGGTCCATGAAGCCCAATAAACCTCAAACACTATAGGTAACTCATTATTTTTAAACCTATACTATTAAATTCAATCATTGTGTCTTACAATATATTATGACAAATTTATGTGATAGTAAATAACTGCTCATATGTATACATGAGATAGTTAGAAATTAAGAATGATTTTATCGATTAGAGTCATACATGAGATAGTTAGAAATTAAGAATGACCTCACCCTAATTTATTATAACTTATCAGTCAGCTCAATATGTATACATGTGATAGTTAAAAATTAAAAATGATCTCACCCTAATTTATTCTATTTTATCAGTTAGAGTACTCAGTTCATATACATATGGTTATTTACATTTGTTGATATGTAAATTGAGTCAGGGGGAATTAAGGAAGAACATAGGAGAAACTGTTGTGAATATTCGGCCCATATATAGTAATATGAAATCATATATTGACCCAAAAAGTTAACCTTTAGATCTATGATCCATTAGAATATATGTATTCTCATTTTTTCTCTTGTGTTTCGATATAGGATTTTATTATCACACGATACCTTAACAATCTCTCTCTCTTAACACGTGATCTATCTATCCCAATCAACATCTATAACTTCATTAAGCCTAGTCCATCATGTCTCTCCCTAATGAGGCTATCAAGTCCATCAAGTACCTCTGTGAGAGTCTTATTTGATCCACTAAGAAGAATCTACGACTTGCTCAAAAATACATAATCCAACCTCTGTGAAAGTTTTGTTTAATACAACAAGAGCGCTGAGAAGAGTTCATCACTTAGCTCAAAGAGTACATAATCCATTAAGCATCCATAACTTTATTGAATCATGTTTGTCCGTCCCTAATGGACACTACCAAATCCATCAAGTCTCTTTATCTCTATCTAATGAACTTATCTCTTAATATCTCTTATTTAATCCACTTAGAACCTCCCTGAGAAGAGCCAACCAAGAGTCATATTTCTGTCATCACTTGCTCAATGAATTATTAACCAAGAGTCTTGTTCAATGAATTATTAACCAAGAGTCTCTAAAAGAAGAGTCCATCACTTGCTCGATAATTTTTTTGGCCTATCATGTGCAGTCCATACTATATCCATAACTCAAGTCCAAAGACACTCTAATACCAGTTGTTGAAAATATTCGGCCCATATATACTCATTTAAAGTCATAACTTGACTCAAAAGGTTAACCTTTCAAATCTATGATCCATTAGAGTATATATGTTATCACTTTTTATTTTTTGTTTCAATTTAGGCTTTACTAACACGCCAACAGAAACTTACATTCAATATATAGCATGTGCGTTTGTGTTGATTTTATGTTTGCTAAACTTTGGTTCATTTTCTTTTTGGGGCAGATTGGACAACTCTCAACAATGCCACCAAAACAAAGAACAGAGAAAGCTATAGCCAAAGCTGTTGAAAACATGAAATCACTACCTCCAAGTGCATTTGTTGGTGGATTCATCCTTGAAAAAATAACGGGGCCTCTCTCCAGAGGGCATCTAGAGCTCCGAAACCGAAACCCTAATGACAACCCGTGGGTCACATTTAACTACTTCAAAGAGGCAAAGGACTTAGAAAGATGCGTTCAAGGCATTAGAGTCATTGAGAATATAATTGAATCTAAAGCATTCTCAAAATTTAAATACCCGGATATGTCACCACAACAGCTTCTCAACCTGACGGCGAGCTCTCCTGTGAACTTGTTGCCTAAGCATGCAAATGTTTCGACGTCATTGGAGCAGTTTTGTAAGGACACAGTAATGACCATATGGCATTACCATGGAGGGTGCCAAGTTGGTAGTGTTGTTGATCATGATTATAGGGTTCTTGGTGTTGATGCGCTTCGAGTTATCGATGGTTCCACTTTTAATTACACTCCTGGAACTAATCCTCAAGCCACTGTTATGATGCTTGGAAGGTACATTTTACTTTTTGATTAGATTTTAATGAGCATATAAATTTTTATATGTATAGTATGGGGATTAATTAATTGTGTCAAAAATCTAAATGGTGCAGGTATATGGGAGTTAGAATACTGAGTGAGAGACTTGCAAATGATGTATCCAACTGATGATCAATATACCTTAATATTGGCCCTAGTATTGAGCCTCCTATATGGAAAACTGTGGCATCTCCTCTGATCAGCTTAATAATCTTCCTCTCCCTTCACTTGGAAACTTATAGACAGCTGTAAAAATATTCATGGAGATCTAAATCATGCTTGGTAGAATTTATCATATGTTGCTGATATATGCGTATTTTAGGTGATAGTTACACATGCTTGTATGATTGTATTGTACAACTCCATACACATTTCGGTGTGCAACAATAAATCATTAATTTTAGTACAGTATATCTCCTGTTGGTAGTTCAGATATAGTGTCCAATTATTTGCCAAAGGAGAGTTTCCCTTGTACTGCTTCGACTTGGACGAAGAGATTTTACAAGACGAAGTAATTATTTCATGCAAAAGGTACCAATACAACAAAAGTGCCTAATTCCGATGGAATATATTCCCACGGACTTAACATATTTACGACGGACATAAGTCCTAATCTCGACGGATTTCCGACGAAAATAGTAATAACCAACGGAATTATTGTCGACGGAATTAGCTTATTTACAACGGAACATCTGTCGAAAATAACCTAATTTCGAGAAACGTCGACGGAATTCGATCGAAAGTAATTCAAACTTAACCCTACCAGTTCATTTCTTTTCCTTCCGCCGCTTGTTCATTTCTTCTCTCTCATTCCGATCTCTCAGACGCCTCTCTCTCTCTCTCTCACCGATCTATCATACGCCTCTCTCTCTTCTCAGTTCCTCAGCCGCTTGAACCCCTCCCCCAGTACCCCATCTCTTGCATTATCTCCAGCTTAAGGTGATATTTATCCATAAAATTAATTTGCCCTAAAAAATTGAAATTGATAAATTTGTGGGTTTAAAGAATTAATTAGGGGTTTCATGTGGGTTTGAATAATCTGATGGCAAACAATGTTTGATTTGGTTTGAATATATAATCTGTGTTTTTTGGTTCAATGGTTTGAATATATAATATGATTTTTCTTGCATTTTGGTTGCCTTGTAAAATACAGTGAAAATCAAACTGCCTTGTAATTTGATTTGGTTCAATAATCTGAGTTGGTTCTAGTATACTGAATTTGGTGTATCAACCATATCCATTTTGCCTTAAAATACAGTGAATTGCATTTTGGTTAATTGGTACCTACTTTTTTTATTGTATGTTCTGCCATTAATTTTCTGCCTAGTGGATTCTAGTAATCTTATAGCTATATAATTTTTCATATATATATGTGTGGATTGCGGCGGGTGTAGAATTATTTCCGACGAAAATTTTGAATTATAGAAGGTAATAAATAAATTAATACTTAACTATAAAAGGCAATTAAGACTTAATTTGCCACTAAAATAAACTAAACTACACAACTAAGGAGCATTTACTTAGTTGACTACCACAAAAATAAAAAATAAATTATAATTAACTATAGTATAAATAAATATTATAATAAATATAATGTAAAAAAAAAACTATAAAAATAATAGAATATAAAAGCTAAGTAGCATTTACTTAGTTTGGTTTTGATTCAAAAATCAAATAAAAGAAAATATCAACGGATGTATAAATGAAAAAAAAAGTATAATTTAATAAAGACTTAAAATATAATATAATATAATACAAAATAAATAAAATAATATAATATAAAATAAATACATAATATAAAATAATAAACAAAATAAAATAAAATAAAATAATAAACAAAATAAAATAAAATGATAATAAATTAATTAAGATAAGTTAAATTAAATAATATAATATAATACAAAATAAATGAACAAAATTAAATTAAATAAAAATAAAAATAATTAAATTAACTTAAATTAAATAATATAATACAAAATGAATAAACAAACTAAAATAAAATGAAATAAATTAATTAAATTAACTTAACTTAAATTAAATAATGTAATATAATATAGTACAATATAAGATAATACAAAATAAATAAATAAAATAAAATAATATAATATAATATAAATTGAAATAAATTAAAGTAATTACATACATTAATTTAAATTAAATTACATTACATTATATAATTAATTAAAATAAATTAGATTGAAATTTTAGTATACGTTAATAAAGTATTATAATATAATATACGTACTACCTTGAACTATGTAGCGTTTACTTAGTTCCACTGCTACATAAATAAAGTCCAAATACTATAACATATTCAAATAATACTTCAAATAAACTACGTAGATTCCATTTACTTAGTTTCTGATTGGTAAAATAAACTAAATAACATTTGCTTAGTTTGCTACACAATAAATTAAACTGCATATATACATGCGCATATGTAGTATAATTTGGAGCTTAGAAACCCATTTGACATTCACTCATTAGGAGTGAATGTCGAATAGTCTCCAGTCTGGGATTGTTACTGGATGGTATGTCTCTCACTTAAACCGATGCCAATGACTTGAGTACGGTTTTTTTTTTTTAGGATTTTTCGGCTATTATCTCTACATGTTATTTGAGTACATACTTAAATTAAGTTATTTTAATCTATTTTGTGTACTTAGAGACTACGGGGAGGTGCTGCTGAAATTTTCTTTAAACTGAAGTAGTGTGCTCAAGGTGTTGGCACAATCCAGGAACGTGATATAAGCCTGACCCCTGTAGAGTGGAGATAATAGGAAAAATAAAATTCCTGCATGGACCGCATACATGAATATTCTTTTTCTGAATGTGTCTTTTATTCAGTTAAAGATGTCAGCCGATCGGAGTTGGATGTACCGTAGGATATCGTTTGATGGGAGGGGATTAGTTCGCTTACCGTGATGAGGAGCTGAGTCTGTGAGTCGCATCTCAAGATCCCTCTACTAGCAGTACAAGCAGGTATCGAGTGTTAGGTCTGCCGAGGATACCTGCGTATACACTATCAAGAGGTAATAATATTTATTACATTACTTGTTATTTCATAATTTATAAAATAATATAAATTATTATTATTAATGTTATATTTATTTTTGTAGACTTTAGCCAGCATCAGAGTCTAAGAACACCTGTCAGACCATCGCATATAAGCGCTAGCTTGGACGATGCCATGTTTCAAAGGGTTATGGCGACGGTATTGGAGACGTTTAGAATAGATCCGATATTCCGTCGTTAGGAGCTGCCTAGCCGTGCTCGCCTCCACCAGCTTGCTTAGGATATTACCACATGGGCCACTGTCGAGAGTATGAGTATTCCTCTGGAACAGTTCACCGCGATACACGACAAGGTGATCTGAATGGTGGTTATCATACTCACGGACCTCAGAGTAGTTAGGCCAATGTTGAGCCGGCCTCCGATTACTCAAGTATCCTATTTATTTTAAGTTAATTATTCTGCATGTTATTTAATTTTCATTTAGTTGTCTCTTTAATTCTCTCATATAGATTAATGACTTATATGTTTAATTGTATCAACAGGGTGGCGATGCCGAACAGGTTGATGATGCAGATCGTGAATGGTGGTGATGCAGATTGCAAGCAAGGGATGATGACGATGATTTTCAAACACCAGAAAAGCGACATCGACCCCCAAACAACGATTCTCTTCGTAGTGGAGGTACTATTAGCTTAAGTTGATATTTTATATAGCATTTACTTAGATATTTTGTAAAACATTGTATAGTTACTATGTTTTATGTAATTCACTAGGGATAACCCGTGTCTGAAGGCACGGTACAACTAATATAACAATTAAGTACTGTATCCAATATTTCTAGATTGAAAAATCTAAAACTGTTGTGGACTTTCAGTTTTATAATAGAACTGAGAGTCTAACTATTAATACAAAAAAATTAATACTCAATCCAGTCATAGTTTCTTTTTTAGGTAAACATTAGTGTGCTACTCATTCCCAACTTAAAATTAGTTCTTGGCAGGTTTCAGCAATTAATTGATTGACAATAGGAGGCTCAAATTTGTGTAATATAGTATTTTCGGGTATCCCATATACCTTTCTTTTATTGACAAAACGAAATGAGAAGTTTGACTGCATTTATTTGCTTCCAGTATCTATAACCATTGATCAATATTATATTACTGTTATTATAATAATTATTGTTATTACTATTACTATTACTATTACTATTACTATTACTATTATTATTATTATTATTATTATTATTATTATTATTATTATTATAGTGTAGTGGTGAATTTGATTTGGGCGAAAAATATAAGTGGATAGATTTTTGAAAAAAAGATGTTAAATTGGGAGAAAAAATGAGAGATAGATTAGTAACCGTTAGATGTTAAAGCCCTAAATGATTTTAGATTGTTGGATGTTAAAATCTAAATTAATTTGAGACCGTTAAATATTGAAGTATTGAATTTTGAGTCGTTCTATTTTATATTATAGATTGTAGTTTAACTTGATTCTTTGTAAATTAATGTAGTTTAGTATAATTTTGTAAATGATTGAAGATACTTTATAGTTTATAACTTATTGTATATATACACGTTATATTTGTTGGAAAAGTAGTTATATATAACGTTAAAACGTGTATATATATTGTTATTCAAATTAGTTACGTTGTATTTTTGGTTGATTGCGATATGTGTTAAAAATGTAGTTATTGGTTGATTATTGTATTTGTTATTGGGATAAAGCAGGTTACAGGTACAAGAATAGGGTTTAAAAACCTGAAAATTGCAAAAGTAAAAAAAAAAACAAATTGACTCGTGAGATAGACTAATTCCGACAGAATAGGTCTATTTTCGGCGAAATATTCCGTTGGAATTAAGACTTTTTCTTGTAGTGTACGTATGCACAAAAGTGATAAAAATTACTGCATGCATGCACGTGTGTTGCATTTTAAGTTTTTTAAGTTGTGTGTTAGCTAGTAGCTCTGGTCTATCAGATGATGCATTAGTTTTAGAATCTCTGTAAATTTCAAAAGAAAGTGCAATATTACATGATCTAACTTAATTCAATTGTATGGATGAATGGAGTTAAAATGTAAGGAGGAGGAGGAGCTGGAGGTTACCTGTATTAATGAATAAATCGAGTAAAATGTAAGGAGGCTCCCATTAAAAATTGATCTGTTGGTTCAATGAAAATCATTCTCGGATCCATTAAAAATTAATCCAATAGCTTACCTGACATATGGAGTCTTCACCACATTAGAATATTATTTTGAAACTTGAAATGGAGTTATTATGAACTCGTAAAGCTAATTATTTTCCAACCTCTCCTAGTCCTCGTTACTTTATGTATAAGTCTTCAAATTTCTGCTCGTATTTTTATTAAACTTAACTAACAACTTAAAATTTTAATGATAAACATGAACGAAAATACCTGCTTAATATTTCCAAAATTGAGGTTTTTTTTTTTGTGTGTGAGATGCGCGTAATATTTTATTTGGGAAGTTTCTACTTTTAACGTGTCTCTGAAACGTCAAAAAGAAATTTTTTTGAAGTCTTCTGCAAGGTGCATTTATATACCACATATCACACAAAAAGTTAAAAGCATTTGTTGATTCATTGTTTTACCAACTCGTGGATAAGAATCAGCTAGATTCAACCACTTTTTGCCAGATTAGTAAGGAGTTGGGACTTATGACTAAAAAAGGACAGTGCCCCAAATCGAAGGCAATAATCTTGGTCCATATAACTTTCAATCTCAATCATTATTTACTACGTACATACAGAGCCTCAGTGCACTCCAACTCCAAGCACCTTAAATTTCATCCTGCACCCTAGAATGTAAGCCATACATTTTTATTTTTTTTGCTTTTTACCGTCTAATTTCTCGCCATTTTTTTCTACTATCAACAACAAAAAGTAATCAAGCTGCATATGAATATTAAGTGTTTTTTATATATGACAACAAATTTATGTCATATTAAATATCAACGTATTACATGACCTAAGAGAATAAAAAATAGACCCACACATTATTATTCTATTTGTTCGCCTAGATTTACACGCCAGTGGCAATCCAAATTCGACATGAAAGTGATGCTATTACTCATAAGTCGAAGACTGGGTAAATTGAATCTTTCCATTGATGGAACACTTTCCAAATTGAATTTTTTTATTACATATAAAAAAAATTGTATATCTATCTTATAAAGACGTTAGCGGTGTAACCGTGTCATACTATTTTTTCCTCTCTTTTGCCCCTACAACTTTAATTATATACTATTTTGTTGTTTATATATTAATTTTTTTTTATCTTTCTATTTAGTCCTCCAAATTTTAAGAAAATTTTATTTTACCCTACATAATTTACACACGCAACGCATGCGCCTCCATGTGCTAGTTATGAAATAAAGGGTCAACGGGTGTCGTGCACCATTTCTTGAATGCACCATCAGACGGTCTGTCTAAAACTAAAATATGATGACACATCGACATTTCTGTGCTCACAAATTCAAAGAACAAGTAGATCACTTGGTGAAGCTAGCAAAAAGGGAAAACAAGGAAAGTTACCTAAAGAGAAGCCATGTGCAGAGAGAGAGAGCAGAAGAAAAAATGCAATCACCTTGCATTGGAGAAGCCCCAACCTGCTTTCATGGTTGCTGCATGATTCCCTTTCTTGCCCTGCCTGATCCCCAAAGTTCCTCCATAAGAAGCACTACCACGTCACAGTATAAATTTGCTATTTCCATGACTTCGTATCTCTATCCAAACACCCAATTCACTAACCATGAATCTCTCCCTTCATTGGCAGAATTATTTTCCAACTTCACCGAGTCATACCCACAATACTTGCAAAGTAATCAAGCTGATCAAATCCGAGCTCGAGAGTACTTTCATCTTTCCATTTCAAACCATGTATGCCTTGATTACATTGGCTGTGGCCTCTTTTCTTATGTCCAGCAACAAAGCCATTATTCTGCATCTCCAATTGCCTCTACATCAAAGTATCCCCCTCCAACCCTGCATTCTAATGCTTCAGATGTACCTTTCTTTAATATTTCAAACAAGTCGGTAAATTTGTATTCTCAGATACTATATGGTGGCAAAGAATCAGAATTTGACTCCATTATCCAGAGAAGAATCATGAGCTTTATGAACATCTCTGAAGATGATTACTCCATGGTGTTCACTGCCAACCAGTCATCTGCTTTTAAGCTTTTAACCGACTGTTATCCCTTCCAGTCTAATCGCAATCTTCTGACTGTCTATGATTATGAGAATGAGGCCGTGGAGACAATGATTGATTGCTCCAAGAAGAAAGGCGCTCATGTAATGTCAGCTGAGTTCTCATGGCCTAAAATGAGTATCCAGTCCAAAAAACTCAGGAAGATGGTAGTGAGTAAAAGGAAGAACAGGAAGAGGGGATTATTTGTTTTCCCTCTTCAGTCTAAAATGACTGGAGCACGGTATTCATATCTGTGGATGAGCATAGCACAAGAATATGGGTGGCATGTCTTGCTTGATGCTTCTGCATTAGGAGCTAAGGACATGGAGACCTTAGGCCTCTCCCTCTTTAAGCCAGATTTTCTCTTTTGCACCTTTTACAAGGTTTTTGGGGAAAACCCATCCGGGTTTGGCTGCCTGTTTGTGAAGAAGTCCAGTGCTTCACTGCTGAAAAATTCCACCACCACAAGTATAGGGATTGTTAGTCTTTTGACAGATTCAAGACCATTTCAGTTTCTTGACAAATCATCCAATTTTGACATGGAAACTGAACAACAATCATCACCGTCTGTACTAAAGAATAATAATTTAGCTGCGCCAAGTTCATCCTCCAGCTTAGTGCCAGTTCAGCAGTATGAAGAAACCTTTCAGTTGCAAGATATACAAGAAGCTGGTGAAGAACAAAAGCAAGAATCAGTTTCTGAAATTGTTGAATTAGACAATCCCCACAAAATAGGTCAATTAGGAAACAGAGAAGCCAGAGGTAGTGAAAGTTCACGGATTGAATTTAGGGGCTTGGATCATGCAGATTCATTGGGTTTGATACTGATCAGTAGCAGAACAAGGTACCTAGTCAACTGGCTGGTCAATGCACTGATGAGTCTTCAACACCCACATTCAGAATATGGTCTTCCCTTAGTTAGAATATATGGACCAAAGGTAAGAATCGATCGAGGACCAGCTGTGGCCTTCAATGTGTTTGATTGGAAAGGAGAAAAGGTTGATCCTGTACTTGTACAGAAACTAGCCGATAGGAACAACATTTCTCTTAGTTTTGGGTTTTTGAAAAACATTTGGTTCTCAGACAAAAATGATGAAGAGAGAAATTTAATGGAGACAAGAACTCCTGATCGCAGAAATACTTTGAGAAATAAGAAAGAGAAGTATGATTTAGGTATATCTGTAATAACAGCTTCACTTGGGTTCTTGACAAACTTTGAAGACACTTACAGGCTCTGGGCATTTGCTTCCAAGTTCCTGGATGCAGACTTTGTGGAGAAAGAGAGATGGAGGTACATTGCTCTTAATCAAAGTACTGTTGAGGTGTAGGCCATCCTTAATTTTTTCATTCTTCCACATTCTAAGACCTTAAAGAGTAGAATATTATTTTTTTCGAGAGTTATGTCTATCTGTAAATTCAAGGACTTATTTACCTCTAGATGACCATGAATCGGATCATTGAGATTTAAGGGGGCATTACAGTATCTCATAAAAAATGTTAACACATTATAACTTGTTAATTTATAGTGCAGTTATTGACATTATATAATCTTGCAGCAAACCTCCCGTGTGTGCATAACTTTGCATAACAGGAAACACTAAAGACTGTCTGATCCTGTGTCATCCTCGTTCAAACTTCAAGTTTCATACATACTGAGTTATATTTTGTTCAGATGTTTTGACAACATATGATATACACTAACAAACTCTCATCGGCTTTCAACATGTAGAGATCATACAGTGTATAGAATCAATACATAGTTTCACCCATCAACAAGGGTGGTCCACAATTTTGGACCTTTTGGTTATTAAGGTCTATAACTGCATCACAAATAAAAGGAGGAAGAGTTTTGTAGTTATGACAAAGTGCATTGAATAATGAATAGAAAAAGGACCTTTTTACGAATATTTCCTTGTTGAAGTGTTAAAGACTTCCCATATACTGCTCCAGTGTGCTTAACCTTGAAATCGGAAGCTTCCTATTTTTGTCTCTTCAATTATGAAGTGAATCTGTCCCCATATATTTAGTGTAATCAATATAAGACATCAAGGACGGATAAATTTAAAAACATCAAGGACCAAAACATGGTTTGTGTAGTACTCCCTTTCCTCCGCAAACAGAGTCTCATTTGCAAAAAACTTTGTTCTACCAAAAGAATCTTCTTTTATTGATAGTATTATAAAATAACACAATGTCCTAAAGATCGTCGTCATCAGAATTTCATTATCATGCCCCCACTACACAAGTAGCACATTTTAATTTTCAGGAATAAACATGGAACAAATATTCATTCTTAATATTTGTAAAATTTATAAATGGGTCCCTTTTAGTAAAATGGAGGGAGTAATATTTATCCTTTTCTCATTATTTATGTATATCAACATAACAAGCTATAAATTTTCTTGATTTTTAACTACCTGGGATTTTGTGTCATTTATAATGGCTAGTTTTAAGAACCATCTTGAAAATTTTGACTACTAGCCCAAGAAAATAAGCTCAAAATCAGAAAAACACAAGTATCTGACAAATATCCTTCACAATATTCATCCATAAATCAAAAAATGTAAATATGAGAACGCCAGTGAAAGTAAATTCATCACTCAGTTAATAAAGTTCAAATATTTGTTTTCTTTTAATTATAAAAATTAAAAAAAAAAAATTTAGCAAAAGATGCGGAATTACCTGAATTTCAACTCTCTTTTTTCAACACTTTCGTATTGATTCCAAAATTACGTCTGCCAAGGAAGGAAAAGATTTGCTATTCTTCCTATTAGCCATTAGGCAACCGCATAAACCCCGAGTAAAACCTCCGGCGGGAAAATGCGGACCCAAAAACCCGACGGATGTACACATCCTTTACCCATTTTTTATTGACGGGCCACCAGGCCCGTATAGTGTATTGAAGTTTCTATAAAGTTTGGCCCAGTTAACAGCTCAAATTTTATCCTAATGTTTTACTCCCTCCGTCGGTCCGTCCTAAACAAAAAAATTGAGTTAAAATATATTTTTTACACAAACTAAAACATAAAATGGGAGAAAGTGAATAATTTTTTTTTAAATTTATCTATAAAGTGATGAGTCCTTTTACTTTTTTTATACAAATGGATAACATATTTATATTTTATTTTATGTACCTTAACTCATCATTTTGATGATTAAAAAAATTATACTTTAAATTATCTAATTAAGATGTGAATTAATTTTATATTAAATTTGTATTTTTACAATATTTAATATTATTTACCATTATAAAATTTATAACTGTCATTAATTCTTAGCCTCGTTCCCTTTTTCGCATTACTTATAACTATTTGGGTGGTTGCAAACTAGGGGTACCTCATTTCATTCCTCAGGACTGTAAATGATAATCGAAAAATTTATATTCTTTCATATTCGTATTTAAAATAAAACAGATATTATTTGTATATGAAATTAAGTGAATATATCCGTATTTGATTTTAAGGTATTCGTAAATAAACGGATACGAATATAGATATAACACTATCCGTATTCATTTAACATTCGACCGTAAATATATCATGTAAATAGCAGATATCAGGTATTTAGATTCGTATTTGAAATTTGTAGATGAATAACTTTAAATATCAAAGTCCTCATATGCCATAATATCCTTTTGTTTTTTCAAGGACACGTGAATGATGACATATTTTAATGACAATATTTATAATAATAATTTGTTTAATTTAAAATGATATCATTATAATATATTATTTTAATTAGAATATGAATATGAAGAAAAAAAATACCATGCATTTGGTTTACAATTTAAGAAGTTATTATAAGTTTATGAATTTGATAAGTCAGTACAAATGAATCTATGACACACACAAAAAATAAAAATAAAAATAAAAATTGAACTACTAAGATGGTGTTTATTTACAATTATGACGCTTATACAATTATACTTAATCCATCTTAAAATAAAAATCCTCTATGACTTTGTGTTTTGTGGTCAAAATTGTGACGCCCCCAAATCTGGGCCCACACAGCCCAAACTTGAGTTGTCAAAATACTACAACAAAATTAATACAACAAAGCACAACGTACAACAATACAGTGTATAAAATACACAACTAAGTTTTCACTATTATTGTCACACTATTTTACAAAACGTGAAGACTATGATAACTATTCCTCGGACCCTCACTCCATTCCCCGGCTAGACCCTGTTATGTTTTCATCTCCTGTTGAAAAACAATGGAACAAAAGAAAGGGTGAGCTCAAATAGCCCAGTAAAGAATATCATGACTAAGATAATGACGAATAAATTATCATTAGTCTTCAACAGTTGAGTTCTTGATAGAATACAATAGACTACAAGGTTTATATCAAAAACTGCAGTTAAATTCTTAAACAACGTTCAGATCAATAATAGCAGCGGAATGAGTAATCTATTAGAAGAATAATGCAGACTATAATGTCCACTCGGTTCTCTTTTTAGGAAAAACATCATCAACTTTTATCATCTGAAATATCATTAGTCAAGATAATACAAATTCACAGTTCCTGATCATAATCATGCAGATCAACAGTTCATCTTTGCACTATGGGCCAAATACATTCAATATAACACCAACGGTCATGATTATACCAGATTCAGCCTTTGGTCATAATCATACCAAACAACAGTTCATCTTTGCACTACGGGCCAAAGAGAACATTCACCACGTGCCATAAAAGACACCGAACAGATGTATCGCCTTTAACCTATTATATCGCCTTTAACCTATCATCTGTTCAACAAATATATCACATCTGTGCCCCCGGCCACAGATATTCACAACAGCTTGATTTTTGGATGATTAGAATGATATAAATGATGAACAGAAGAAATAGGATAACAATAAGTATCGGAAGTTTACTTTGTACAGATTCAAATAATGTCCAAATTGTCAACATGATGTGGAGTGAAATTTAAAAATGATATTCAAGATCCACAGTTCAGAATAACGGTTACAATTCAATAGAAAGGTTCACGTAAATAGGAAGGTTCAGTTGAAATAATGAAGTTCAACTATTATGGAACATATAATATTTTCAGGAATTATAGAAGCAATAGTTCCATAATAAATTTCGATTTAGGAGTATGAAAGAAAATAATATCCCTTACCGTAGCAGGTTTGATTAACAAAAGGTGAAGAAAATTAATACAAAGGGTTATTCACCAACAGGCGGCAATCCGCTCCGTAAGGTTATTCCCACAATTTAATAGAATTTGAGTATAAAGAGTTATTCACCAAACAGGCGGCAATCCGCTCCGTAAGGTTATTCCCACAATTTAATAGAATTTGAGTACAAAGAGTTATTCACCAAACATGCGGCAATCCGCTCCGTAAGGTTATTCTCAGAGATTAATAATGAATGAATACGAAAGGTTATTCACCAACAGGCGGCAATCCGCTCCGTAAGGTTATTCCCACAACTTAATACATGGAAATAAAAGGCACGTCTTATGAGTAAGGAAGAAACAATATTATTATCGAGAATCAAATAATGATAATCCCTTACCATAGTATGTTTGAATAATGGAAGATGAAAAAGATGGTATCCCTTACCTCAACACGTGACTGGATATTGATTTAAATGAGGTTGATTAACTTGAATAGTACACGTATACTTATAGATCTTCACAAATACTCAAGATGACTTAAGCACACTTAGAGAGAACTTTCACAAGAAGTATTTAGAGAGAGAAAGAAAGAACAAGTAAGGAAGTTTATGAAAAATCCTTAAGTTAAGGCTTCTATTTATAGCCAAAAATCTTATCATTCATTTAATCTAAACCATTCATTTAAAGATCATCTTTTAATCTACACCATCCATTTCAAATATTATATTATCTTTAATCTACACCATTCATTTCATATCACCTAATAATCACCTAACTTTATATTATAAACAAATCAATTTAATTATTCAACAATAATTCACACTTTAATCTACACCATTCATTTCATATCACCTAATAATCACCTAACTTTATATTATAAACAAATAACTTTATCAATTCAATTATTATGACTAATTGTTATAAATACAGTATAGTTAGCTCTTAGATATCAAGTCAATAAATTAATGAAATACAACTGTTTAAATAACATCATAATAGAGATAACAATAATGTAAAATAAAGCATACGTTACTGTGTAATGACAATTATTGATTCAATAATGTGAATTACTGTGCATATGTTACTGTGACAATTATTAGGTTCAATAATTTTAAAAACAGTGCAATAACAATTATTGACTCAATGATATAAAATACAGTGTAATGACAATTATTAAATCAATAATGCAAAATATTGTGTAACAACAATTATTGAATTGATAATATAAAATATTATGCAGTGACAATTATCGATGAAATGATGCGTAACAGTTACGGTGTCAATTATCAGACCAAAAATATGAGACACTATGCAATACCGTGTGTTACTGTAGAGTACCGTGTGCTACAGAAAATACCATAAACTACCGTATGCTACTATTCTTTTATCACCGGTATTTTAACAGTTCCGTTGACTATTTTTATTTAAAAAGGTTACTTCTGTCGTTTTCTATATCCGACAAATATTCCGTTGTGGGGTCCACCAATAATTTATTATTTCGGCGCCGTCGTACGGCACGAATATTTCCCGACCAAACGAATATTCCCCGACAAAGCGAATATTGTCCGACAAAATAAAATTTGCACATAACATCCTTAACTTTCAATTTTGTTAATTTAACCACTTGCTGTTTCAAAAAAATATATATATGAAGAAAAATTAAATTTTGTATTTCATAAAATTCGGGGTCTTACAAAAATGATCAATTTTTAAATCAATAGATCTTATTATTCTTTTACATATTTACAAAAAATCAATAAACATTACTAGCTACCTACAATCTAGTCAATTAAGGTCTTTAATTTATGCATTTTTACTACTACAAAGTGCAAAATATCTAAAAAGTATCATTTAACAAAAAAATTATATCCTAAAAGAATAAAATTATAATTATTAGTTTAGTAAATGTGTTTTATTTTCAAAACTTATGTAAGATAAGTTTTTATGAATTCTTTAATTGTTTAAATTCAAATTTATACATTTACAAAGTATTCATAAATTTCAAATTGATCTTCTTAAAATTAATAACCTTTTGATACTTTTTGTAGAATGTTTAAATTTTAATTAATTTTTATGATCATTTTGTGAATGATGATGTATTTGATATTTTCTCCCCTTTATAATATGTGTTGTTAAAACTTTAAATGGTTGTAATTGTCAATTTTTTTTTTAAATACTTTTTTCTTTCTAAAAATTAAATTGTTTATTAGATGACTGATATCCGAATTCGGATATTCGAATAAATAAACGGAAATGGATTTTATCCGTATTCGGATAAAATTTCGAATATTGGATACGGATTTTTTTTAATATCCGTCGAATACCGAATACGAATACGAATAGGAGTATTAGTTTTCCAGATACGAATATTACTGTATCTGAATATATCCAGTTACCCCCTATCATTCCCTAACCTTATACAATTTTTTTAACAGGCAAGCAAGAGAATTTACCTGCTACTTATTTGACACACTCAGTTGAAATTTTTTATACACCAGGCAAGCATTTTGATGGAGAAGTTATTCAGTGGTCCTGGGGCACCATCACGTGGTGTCTCAGGCCACTAATATACTATCATTTTAGTATATATAATGAGTTCTTTCACTTCATATGCTGAAATTAATGATAATATATGAGTGGTGTTAAGACACCACGTGACCATGTTCCAGACCATAGAATAATTTTTTCATTTGGATGTGACAGACAATATGGTCCTTGATTTTACGCTGCTAAGCTAGAAAGAAAGCTTACATGCATGCATTTTACGATTTACTCTGCTCGATCTTTTTCCTTTTATCGAATGTTGATATCCATTTAATAACATGCATGCTTGCACATATAGAGCATTTAATTAATTTGAAATATGAGATCATGTGGCCAGTTATCTCATGCAACCATCATATCCTCAGCTAAGTCAAAGTTCCAAAATTTTCGGACTTCAGAAGAATGAAATTAAAGCCTGTAACTTGAAGCAAGGATATTTGATACCCAAGTTAAACACGATCGATGAATAAACTGATTTAATGATCCGCCCTTTTGCGATATTGAAAGCTGATTCCTGAATCATTATTAGCTCCCATTTAACTAATTAACACAATGAATGAATGAATAAAAAAAGAAGTAATATTATTAACTCATTTTCTGCGCTTGTTTTATTTATAATCAATGAATTTTAGTGCATGCAAATTTTACAAGTGGTTTTATAATTCTGCCATAACAAGCGGATATATAATTGAAAAGGTGAGCTTAGTTCCGATATGTATTCACGCATGTTTCATGTGGTTTGAGACCTATATGTAATTCCACCGCTCTCCCTTATTCATATACTTTTCCTTGTTTATTTCCCCGTAAGCTTGAGTATTTTAGTAATTTAATGATTGATCATATATAGGCAATACAATCCCAAGTTAGCTGGATATGCGAAGAAATTATGTTTTTAAATTATGTAAATGCTGCTGGTATTAAAAAATCTGAAGTAGCTGATGAGCTTCTGGCTATGCAACTACAGGCGACCCAGCAGGTTGCGAAGCCCCAGTACGATGCAAAGGTTCTACCAACTACTTTGATTGACACTGCCCCTCTATATGCGGCATTTGCTTCCCTTATTCACAATAAGCATAGCTCACTGGTACATGCTTAACCAATTTTGGGTTTCACAGTTTGGCCTGTTCACTTTTGTTCTATCAATTCTCTTCTAAATCTATATTTCCTTTTATCACTCTCAGGAAGGCAAACGAGTAATAATGTTCTCGTAAGGGAGTGGTTTAACTGCGACAATGTTTTCATTCTATCTTTGTGAAGGTCAACATCATTTTAGCTTGTCCAACATAGCGAATGTGATGAATGTTGCAGAGAAGTTGAAGTCAAGGCATGAGGTATACTTCATTTTCGGTTGTAAAATTACCTCCTGACATGTTAGTTGGCTACTATTCCCAACCTTTACAGGCTTTACATTTTTTACTCGCTTTTGTTTGAGAGAGCAAACACTTTCCATAGAATAAGTATAAATACACAACAACCAAACACTACATTCATCTACACCATTAAAAAATAGAGCATGGTATTAAAATCCGTGTCATATCCCACTTTTTAATGCTATAGATGAATGTAGTGTTTTTGGAACATATTCTGATAGATGTGCTTTCTTTCTTGCATTTCCCTGCAGAAAAAATTGTCGAAATAATGAAGCTGATGGAGCATAGATATGGGGCTAAGGACTCTGTGACAAGCAAGGACTGTAGCCTCCTATCTGCTGGTACCTACTATCTCACGGAAGTTGATTCAATGTACCGAAGGCAGAGGAGAAAAGCACTAGCACTGACAACCGATCACTAGCACTGACAACCGATCCTTGGCCAACGGTCACTGATAATCAACGAAAGGAATAGTTTTATTAGATGTTGGCAGCATATAATGGAATAACTATGCTTCCATAAGCTTGTTACATAATGCAAAATTGTTTGGTTTAGTAGAATGTATTGTCAATTTATAGAATTCCTTATTTCTTGTGTTTTTTCATTTAAATGAGGATTGATTGATGATGATAATAGTGTCATTATATTCTAGGTTCTGTTAAAAATCAATGGAGAAATTTTAGTTACATGTCGCACACAATTGTGTGTGTAAATTAATAAAGAAAATTAAAATTAGTGGTGGATGGGTGAGAGAAATTACGGGGTGATGAATGATGGATGGAAGTGAAGAAATAAAAGAAAAGATTAGGATAAAATAGAAACCAAGAAATCCAAAAATAATATTGATGATTGCGCTTCGACCGTATTAGTTCTCATAGTAGCAATTTAGCGGCCGGCATGATATGGTAGACGGGGGCAGAGCAAGGTAAATCCATTAAAGCTCCCATCTGTCCACATGGTGTGGTCACTCTAACCATCCAAACTGAACCAATCCTAGTTTAAATACGGCAAGTTTATTCAATAGGAAGTGATATTTCCATAGAGTTCTTTGATATTTTTAAAAAGTGTTGTTATAGATCTATAACGACGATTTTGACGATCGTTATAGGTCTATAACGATAGTTTATATATAAAATATCAAAAATCCTTTAAAAATAACACTTCCTATTTAATATTCTCGTATATTCTACCACAGTGAGCAGAGGGCGGAGGGAGCAATAATCAGCATATGCAAATGACTAGAGATATAAATATATAAAATGAATTTTTTTAGGGAATGTCTGCTAGTCCATGAACCACCAAAGGCTACATTGTCTCTACGCAATCACTTCCGTTCATCTATTCAACAAATCAGTAAGTATAAAAAAAACCTCATTCACACTACCCTGGCAACGTGGTTGAGCTCACTTTTCTGTCCACCCCACCAGGACATGCACCATGGTCATTATTACGTCAAGAGAAAATGCAACAAGGCCATGATTACATCAAGAGAGTCCACACCCTGCAGGCTGCCATAGAACAATATCAAGCCAGCTTGACATAGACTATTATATATACTCAAAATCACAGGAATCCCACAAACAAACACACTGATAAAATGAAGACGAAACAATTGGACTCCATAAATCACTTCAACTAATTTTATTGATAATCAAATACAAATGCAACATTCAAATAAACTATAGTGCAATCATGAAAGTCACAGGGGAAGAGGAAACCAAGCCAATATCAAATAATAACAACAGACAACAAAAATTTAAATGTCAAGCTTCAAGACACGTCTTCTGATTTGGCTTGAACACGTTTTTTATGAGGGATTCTTTAATGGATAAGAGTTCTGGGAATTCCTGCTTCAGTTTGGTGGCATCAAGCTCATTGTTGCTCCTTGGTGCAATGATAACCTTTGCCTGCTCTTCAAGATTAAAATTCTTCCATGTAAAGTTTGGGTCTACGTATTCCTTGTACATTTCTAAAATCTCATTGTGGCTAACTACTCCCGGGTTTGTGAAGTTCCATATTCCAGTGAGGTTTCTCTTTGCCATCTCGATGGAAATGGGGAGGAGTTCATCCAAGATTGTCATTGAGTTTGGAATGTTGACTACCTTATCGTATCGAGCTATCTTTGTGATGAAGTTGCGAGGGTTCGATAGATCAGATGAGATTGGCATCCTGACACGTAGAGTGCATACATTCTCGTAGTTCTCGAGCAAATCTTCCACCTTCACAAATCAGGAAAAAAATGAATAAACTAACTAAACACATTACTTAAAACTTTCATAAGTGACTGCATACTCTCTGGCTTCAGCAAAGCTAATACTAAGATTAACACATAAAGACAAACTGCATTAAGAACTATCATCAATCATCATGGACCTCATGTTAACTTCCGCCAGTCATTTCTTCAATTGGACTGCAATGGTTATTTTAAAAAACCATCTTTCAAGGTTGGCCAGCCTGTTGTGGATAAACATGAGAGACTGCTAAGACGACGACTCTTTCATCATATACAAAAGTCAGAAACCTCTTCATTCATATTTTGACAAGTCAGAAATTTCTTCATTCTTAAAAAGGTAGTAACTTTGAATCAACAATTGACAAAAGCAATTGAATTCCAGATCTACGAATTAAATAGACAAAAACTACACACTAGATTAGCTATATATCACAATCATTTGAAATCAACAAAGTAATATATACATACATATATATATATAGTAATTTTTTAAAATCATTACAATTACTAAAAATTCAAATATCACATACAAAAATATATGAAATGTGATTCATATGATTGAAAATATACAGAAACACCATACCATGGCCTTGGTCTTGGAATAATAGGATCCGATGAAATTGGGAGTATCTTCCTCCTTGAACCCGACGCCTGATCCGAGAGGATGCCCCGTATCGTACTCGAATATACACCCAGTTGCATAGTTGATGACGATGAGCCCGTTCTCTTTGCACACGTCAGCGAGGGTTAGTGTACCTACGACATTAGTTCGGATGGTCTCCACCTTATGGGACTCGCACCAGTCAACGTTGGGGCGGCCGGTGACGCCGGCGGCGTTGAAGACGTGGGTAGGCTTGACGGCAGCGATGTCACCTTCAATGGAAGCGCGGTTCTCGAGACGGCCGCAGCCGTAGGAGAATTTGATGCCCTGAGCTTCGCAAATCTTGCCGAGGAGGCCACCAATCCAGCCGGTCCGGCCATAGATCAGGAACTTGAATGGCTTATCATCAGAAGAGCCGTTGGCCGGGAAACCCATGATAATAATATAGCCTAGAGAGAGAAAATGGAACCAAATACGCAGAGAGAAATAGTAGTTACAGGTACAGGGCTTGAGTATAATTTTATATAAAAGAAGATGAAGAGAAGAGAAGAGAGATGGGATCTGAGGGTTGGTCTGAGCACAGATTTGATTTGCACATGTGTTTAAATATTGGGACAAACATACAAAAGTTGCCGCCTCATATTCTTACCGTGGGGTGTGAGACTGAAAAATCAAAATTAGAACAAAGAATATATTATTGAAAATACCTAAAATTCTAATCAATTAATAATAAGGGTAAGGGAAAAATATATATATACAACAATCAAATATAACATTAATCTTAATATTTAAAAGTATGTATATTATATGAAATTTTAATGTGCACATAATTTTTAATAGTTAAGATTAATTTAGGGTTTAATTTTGTGTACCTAAATTTATTCAATAATAAGTAATTGATTATTAATGATAATTTTCAAAAATACGTGGTAATTTCCTCTCGTGTAATTTTTACTTCTTTTTTTTTTTATATAGAAATTTTCTTTTTTGCTTGTCCTGAATTGGTATTCTCACGCATACACCGTGAAAGTTTACTAGTTATTAGTGTTGAGATTGATTATGTAATGTATTTGCCTTTTAAAAAATAAATATGTAAAAAAGCTTGTTTTTCCAAATTCAATTTCCACAAGTTTAAATATGACCAATAAAATAGTTCTGTAACTTAAAATACAAACAAAAATGCAAAAAAATTGACAAAATAAAGTAGA
Source organism: Hedera helix (assembly GCA_947179155.2). Taxonomy (NCBI): domain Eukaryota; kingdom Viridiplantae; phylum Streptophyta; class Magnoliopsida; order Apiales; family Araliaceae; genus Hedera; species Hedera helix. The sequence continues at coordinate 38,200,883 of OX359286.1, forward strand.
AAATAACATATTCCACCAAAATCATTACCAAATTTACATATGAACATCCATCTATATGGCACAAGAAAAATGTGTTAATTATGAAGTTGATATTCAACTAAATGGATAAAAAATTGATATTCAACTAATCCTATAGACCTAGTGACAGAGCCAGAGAATTTTACCGGGAGGGGGATCCGGATTCTGCATGTAAAAAAATTTTCGACGGCCGCTTAGTCAGTACTAGAACGGCGGAGTCTTTCTTCGGAGTTCGGACCGTAAAGGCGGTAAATCCAACCTGCGAATTCTCATGTTCTGAAAATATTGGATAATCACTTCATTATCAATGCGCCTAAAAACATCTTTCTCGACATAGCACACCAAACAGTCGGTGAGAAAGTCATTTCCCATCTTGTTGCGCAAATCTGTCTTAACAATATTCACCACAGAAAATACTCGTTCCACACTAGCAGTCACAACAGGCAAAACTAAAGCCAACTTGATAAGAAGATATACCAAATGAAAAGTAGTGTGATATCCCATCTCAACCATTTTAGTTACAAGTTCTCCGACATCTTCTAGTTTAGAAAATCTTGCATTTCCTCTCATTTCAGAAATCCACATCTTTAATTGTTCTTTAAGCTCCATTCGATCATCCATTGAAAAGTCTTGTGAATATAGTTCTGCAAGTCGAACTAACTTTGGAAGACTAAAATTGGAGAACGAATTCTTAGCATCAAGACATGCTATGCACAAGAGCAATTTTGTGTTCGTCTCAGTGAAACGATTATCCATCTCTTGACTAATACGGTCAACAACCTAAAAAATATATAATAAAATTACTTCTATATTCAAAAAAATATAATTAGAAGTATAAATAGAGAAACAATTGAATACCTGACAAAATATCTCAACTCGAAAGTGGTGAAAGTATATGTGTTTGCAACGAAGGCGACCTGGAACATTATCTTCCATATTAGGGATGCTAATATTATATTCAGAACAAAAACTGTCCACATCTCCTAATAGATCATCCCATCCATTCTCCCTAAGATTTTGCAATTGTCTCTTGGTAGTAACAACTAAATTCATGGCCTCTACAATATTCTGATCTTTTTGTTGCAAAAACTGTGACAAAATATTTGCCAACCCCAACACTATCTTCATTAAGTGAGCAATGAATACAAACTCATATGTTTCCATCTTATCAATCAAGCCCACAACAATGCCTTTACTTTTAGATTCCTGTCCATCTTCGTATATATTCTGAAGAACTTCAACCACTGATGACCACATAGATAGAAGACGAACAATTGTTTTGCAGTGTGAACCCCAACGTGTAGCATCCGGCCGAGCTAAACTAGTTTCTTGATTCAAACCTCTTCCTATAGAAATATCACCTTTTTCCAAACGCCCCACCATATTTTCATGTTGTCTTTATCTTAGTTCATCCATTCTTTTGCAAGAAGCCCCAATCGTGTTCGTTATCAAAACCACATATTCAAAAAAGTTGCACACAAATTGGTTTACTTGAGCAATTGCCACAACAACTAACTGAATTTGGTGAGCAAAACAATGAACATATCTTGCACATGGATTTTCATTCAAAATTAGAGTTTTCAAACCATTTAGCTCACCCCGCATGTTAGAAGCCTCGTCATATCCCTGACCTCTAATTTGTAAGATTGATAATCCATATTTAGCAAAAAAAATATCAATGGCATTTTTCAAAGAAAGTGCGATGGTGTCTTTAACATGAACAACTCCAACAAACCGTTCTAAAACTTCTCCCTGATTGTTTACATATCTTAAAACAACAGTCATTTGCTCTTTTACTGAACTATCTCGAGCCTCATCAATCAATAAAGTAAATCATTTATCACCAATACCATCAATAATAGCTTTCGTTGTTTCTAATGCACAAGCACTAACAATTTGTTTTTGAATATCAGGAGAAGTAAGTTGATGGTTTGCACATGCATTCTCTTTAACTACTTTGCCAACTTCATCACAACGCAAGCTATGTCAAGTAAGTATTTCAAGAAAATTACCTTTATTTAGCGAGTGTGTCGACTCATCGTGCCCACGAAATGCCAACCCGCATGTTAGAAGCAATCGAACATCCACACTTGCTGTCAACCGAGTGCGATAGGTGAAAATTAATACTTGTGTTCCAAAAGATATCTTCCGTGTCACACTTTGCCTTTGATCTTTGAGAGCAAAATATGAAGTCCGGGCATTTTTGTGTGCACTTCCTTCACTTCTGATATGGTCCCCAAATTTCTCTAAAGCTTTCTTCCAATTTCGAAATCTTTTTTTGTAAATACCTCATCTCTAACTTTTTTATCCCCAAAAAGATAACATCAAAAACAAAATGCGGCATCTTTAGAAATGCTATATTACAACCATTCCCATTTCTTGAATCAATCAAATTGGAAAGTCCTCATTCTAGTCGCTAATTTTATTTTCGGATAAACATGAGACATATTTTCTTTTAACTTCATCTCTAATCCGAGGCTCGTACTCGTTGATGCATTTGCGCAATCTTGGATCACCAATAATATCATTAACATCCTCACATAATGGCTCAATCAGTGTACTTGAAGACCCAACAATTAGTTGTGGTTGTGATTGTGATTGTGAGTCTTGTGACGTAGTTGTTGTGAACGGCCTCTTAGTTCGTTGAAAATATTTTTCCATATTCTTAATTCCTAAATCACAACTCCGAACTCCGAAATAATCGACACAACTTAGACCAGTTGAATCAGGTAAAGGCGTAAAACAGTTGAATCAGGTAATATCATTTTCTCTCTTGCTTCTTTGCCTTTCCATCGTGACTTACTCAAATTGAAAATCCCCAAAACCTAAAAATTCAAAAATTACCTTCAAAGTTCAAATTGACATGAATTTGTGCAATGGAATCAATCAACTATACTCATCCTCAACCCTAGAAAATAATCTAGCCTAGCATGCTTGAAATTAGAACATAAGACATAATTAAGTATTGCATAATTAAATAAACAAAATACCTAATTGAATGTACCAAATTAATTGAAGAAGATAAAAATTAAATTCTGAACATCAATATCCAGCTGCTGTCATTCCTTTAATAAACTGATAATCCTTCAATTTTGAAAACAAAGAATGAATGGAATTACTATGTAAGATTCAAGGGAAGAAAATAAATAATAAAGTAGGCTCTCTGCTCTCATATATCTCCCCCCCAAATTCGCTGCAGCACCATCTTATTCACTCATGCTGCTCGGCTGCTCCTTATGTCGCTCTCTGCCTCTCTCCTATTACCTTGAATGAATCTGATGACTCCCTTTTATTAAAAGCCCCTGCTGGCAAATCCTTTTTGGACTTTAATTCAAAGGTTGGGCTATATTTAATTGCCATACGGGCCCCCACTTTAAAACCAAAGGCTGCTGAACTTTCAGTTAAATTAATGAGCCTGACCCACAATTGCTTCTAAGCTTGCTAATAAAAAACATACAAACAAAACCCTGTGTGCTGGAAATCTTCACCCGGGCTTCCGCTCTTGTCTCGTCTGGTGACAAGAGGGTCCGTGGACCCCCCAGGACCCCCCTCCCCTCCGCCACTGTATAGACCATTAGGACTAAGATCAAGATTGGTGGTTAAATGGTGAGATTCTCTTGAATTGCAGTAAATGCTCCTACAATAATATTCCCGCCAACGTCTGGTAATGATTCGCAGCCTGGAAGAGGTTTCACTTTTCCCGTTCCATCAACTACGATTGGGTACTTAAGAAGGTGACCTTTCATGGTGGTTACTTCATCACCTGCAAATAGTTGCCAGTTGTGTTCACTCACCACTATTACATGTTTCACACATTCCAGACTCTCTGGTTCCTTAAAACAATGTGCTCTGCCCATAGTGACATTCTATATCCATATACCTGCACTCAAATTCAAATATGTACATATGTAAATTTAACTTGAGGTGGACTGGAATTACAAGGAGAGTTATGTGATCAAATATTACCTGCCCTTGTGGACTAGAATTTTTGCATGCCCAAGTATGACGAGGTTGATATGCACCCATTGCAATCTCGGTGTCTCTGGTGCCTTCTAAGGAAAGTTGGTTAATATTTGCAGATCCCAATAACATAAACTCAACATCTACTATCATTCCTTTTGAATGGACATATGTCATGAAGTGCCGGCTTTTCCCTGTGAGAGCCTGCATAACATGTGTAATACCAGAGCATCAAGGAATAAAAGTTGCTGAAATATCTTGGAGCAACTAGAAATACAACAGGAGATGAGCTTATATATTGATGGGAGAGGTGTGAGAGATATACTTGAGTAGTATTTGTGGCAGTAGAATTTCCGGCACTGAAGTTCCATCCAAGTCTTCAGCCTCATGATAGCCAAGGCAGAAGAAATTCAAATAATTTTGAGGGTTATAAGTATTCTCAAGTCCTGCCTCTTCTAAAGCCTTGTAAATTTCTTCATGCATCATATGCATAGTATTATGCTGCAAAATATTTACAATATCACCAGGTTCAAAAGATGTGACAGAACATGTCCTTGTAATGTCATCCCTGTCCCCTTGCAGCCCTAGTATCTTGTGACTCAATCCTAGGTTGCTAGTACGAATACTACAGTTAAAAATGTTTGGTACATAGTTGAAAGTACGACTCTCTCAAAAGAATTAAGAGTTCTCTATGAGCATAAAAGAAACTTGAAGATCACATTGACTACTTCAACTACATTCTCTTGAATAATTTACCGCATCAATAGACCATGAGGTCAATGTATGCCTCGTCATAATCAAGTATGCTACATTAATTCTGTCTAATGTTTTATATTCATCTTAACAACTGTATCTGTTAAAATTATAACGTCCAAGTGGTATTGATCTAAGGACACAACATATATCCCCAATAACTAATGGCTTGATCTTTCATAAAAAAAAAAAACTATCTCAATATAGTAGGAAAGGCTAGGACTTCATGTGTGTACTATCTCAAATTATGATTTTCGTAAGGAGACTTCTATGCACTTATACAGTTATACACAAAAAGGTCTGGTGGAGCTGTAGTGTTTTACTGAATCCCACATTCAGTTTACAAGACAAATTCATAACCTCTAATTGCGTCAGTACATATAGTGGGAGTATTCACCAAAATTATGACATATAGATATAGTCGGTCTACAACACCACAAAGTGAACTCATTATCTCTAAGGATGGAATATAATTTAATTATATAAAAGCACGATAGCTTAGGTATTTTCAGAAGGAAGTGCTACCTTAGTCATTACTCTTAAACAATATCTGTAGCATATTTACATATATTGCAATTTTAAAATTTGATTTGCGCCTCCTGAATGATTAGGAGTCTATTACAAAGAATAGATGCTTAACAAGTTTGAGTCCTATGATAGTTGAAGTTCACCTGCCAAAAAAGAATCCTTTGGGTAGCAGTACTTGTAGGAACACCCTCCAGCCACATTGGATGACAATGTATGCACAAAACCTCTCATGTGCTCTAATTTTATTTGTAATTTTAAGAGCAACTTCCATCGGTATTAAATTGTTTGCTCCTGCAGATAAACAAAAATTCTCATAATTTATTTTTGTTTTCAGTTATCACCCAGTCTGATTGCATAAAGTTGTGGAGCAAGTGAAGATAACTTGAAAATCTACAACAGCCACTCCAACGTTTCCTTTTTCAAACTTCCAACTTTCTGTTACTCTTCTTGCGTCTTCTAAGCAATCAAAAAGAGTTGCAAGAGGCAATGAAGTAAATTAAGCAAATCTAAGACACTTGCATTGCATTACCTCCACAACAAATAGCAACAAAACAACTTACCACATAATAAGACTATTATAGGTGCCCTCATATTGGATAACTTATAATTTACAATAACAACACATGCTTATTCTGTTATTTCATTTGTTTCCATGTACTGATAAGGTTAAGGTTTCTCACCTAAGTTTCAGTAGTGAGCCCAATTATAAGAAGAACCAATGAACTACTGATTCTCAATATATATGAAATGTTGGGCAGCACGAATTGCCTTCACATATGCTGTATGTATACTCATGTCTATCAACACATTCTTCCCACATACCAGGTTCTGTCACAAGAAGAGATTTGGAAATGCGTCACTAATATAACGGGCAGAACCAAAAGCCAAAAGCTCCCTCACCCTGCTTGTTGCAACTTTTGGGCCATTGGGGAAAGAGACCTTTAACTGAGTTAGAGTCGATTGAACAAAAAATCTACAATTTATGAGAAAGTGAAAGTTAAAGAGTACCGAGTGTTAAACATGTATTATAAAATAAAATGCAACAGCTTCTCATGGACATTACCTGCACATGCCAAGCCTCTGAATCATCCTCGCTTGAGTCGGGATCATCTTTCAGTCCTATTAAGTCATGAATTCTTCCAATTTTGAGTAATGAATCATCATATGGACTTTTTATTTTATTAACCCCATATGGTTTTGAAGCCTTTAACCATCGCTCCTCAAAGTTGGTAAGTAAATCAAGTGCTGCTGTGCCATCAATTAGACAGTGTAAATCATGCCATGGTTCTCTTGGACAGCCAACAGTAGGCCCCTAGAAAAGTAAAAACACAGAACAGGGAAGAAAGAGAAGAGTAATTTACAAATAAAATAAATATAGAGACAGAGTGATCAAGCCATCAAGAACTTGATTCATTTCATTAAATCTCTGAAAAGTCTCTCTCTCTCAGCACTCCTAGTGAATTGAATAAACAATGTCCAAAGATAAATATTTCATTTTAATGTAGGGAAACAGATTACATCGTGACATGATTGATATTTGATAATGAGATCTGTTCTTTTGGTGTTACTCGTATATATCACAATCATGCGGTTACTGGCCCAAAACACCCATGTATCAGGAGAGGGGAAAAAGAAGAGACCATCATAATTGGTACAATATTAGGTCTCAAGAACTGTAAGGATTAACAGAAAGGGTTCATTAATGTTTAATTTGTATGAGAGTTGGTAATTACATATACCAAGTAATGTTTACTGTATTTTTGTACGGGAAGGAGGAAGCCTCAAACATAAGATTCTGACTCTTTATAAGGTCCATCCACATGTCACAAACTATGCCATTTAAAGTTTTTCATTACTCTAGCACGTGTAACCAAGTCCAACTTCGCAAGTAAATCAGAAATAACTGAAGGATAAGAGTAAGAAATCTGGAAAATCTGTGGCTATAATCCAATACCAACAGAAGAATTATTTAATTGATTATCGTAAACGTAGGATTATGATAGTAATCTTTGTGAAAGGTATGTAATGTACTAAATATAGGATGGTCTGGAGAATCATATCGCCCCATGCATAAATCAAGACCTCCAATAAACGCTATTATCTTTCTTCTCCCAAGACCCGCATCAGCATCAACTATAACAGTTTTCTAATGGGAAACAAAATCAAAGCATACAAACAGCATATGACATGAATAGTAAAATTTTAAACTTTTATAATTCCAAAATCTCTAGGTGGTTTAACTCTCACCCAACATGACTCTAATTTCATTATGTGTAGAAAGTGTGGGCTTTACACAGACACACCTCCATCTTTGTTCACAGAAAGTCACTGCCACAAAAGATCTTATGAATGTATCAAGCAATGGCTGTGACACCATGTGTGAATGGTCAATAGTTCCAGGTAATATAGAATTGAGGGTGACTTGGACTAAAATAAAATTTGACGAGGAAACAAAGTCCAACAGACTGTCGATAAAAACCACTCAGTATCAAATCGAAGAGTTATCAAGGCTAGATATTTAAGTTAAATAGGTACTTAAGAAACTGAAAAATCATACATATCTATAGACAGAGTATCACAATTACCAACACTTGGCATGCATGTACATAATGTTTAAGTTGGTAAAAGTGACTCCACTTAATGTGATCAACTCATAAGATTATTGAGCACATTCTTTTTAAAAGAGATTTTTTAATTATTTTTTTTGATAAATAGAAGGTAACTTTTCTTTTTACGTTAGCAGGAAACAAAATTGAACAATAGAAAGGATTGAATTGTTTCGGATTTTATTTTTCTTCGCTTCACAAGTAAACAGAAATAACATAATCAAACATAATCCTAGTCTCCAATGAAAAAAAAAAAAGAACATCTCTCCATCCAAAAAATTGCAGAAAGAAAAATGAAAGAAATAATATCATCCAGGGACAGGCGCAGGGGTGGGAAAGTGAGGCCCACCGCTGTTGCTAGTTTTTTTTTCTTTCTTTTTCCTTCTTTGGTCTATGCACACTTTTGTCTATGTTGCATCCCCCCCTACAACTATATTTATATATTGTCCAACACTGCAAAGGCCTATACCCACATGAGGATGGGTTTGTCTACTTTATATAGGTTTGGTCCCCACTTTATTTAGTGATTTACAATCGTTTTATAGTTTTATGTCACTATGTTTGACATACAATACTTATTTATATAATTCTCACTATATTATGTTAAATTTATATTAACTTTTTATATTTTTTTACTATATTTATTGTACCAAAGCCCCCACTTGGTATAAATCCTGTGCCTGTCCTTGATATCATCCATTATGATAATTAACTAGATCGTCTTCCCTTCTTCCTCTGTTTCGTTTGAGGTATAATTCATTAATAGATTTAGGATTAAGTACTCGCGTTAGATTTATGTAGAAGTGCCACAAAAACATTTAAGCCTATTAAACATTCATTTTCTTAATAATTATCTTCTTTCTCCTTCCTCTTCTTCCTTTGAACTTTCACTTTTCACCAGTTTCATTTTTCACTTCTTATTCGTAACAAAACACCAAATATTGATTTTCCTTCCAATCTTCAATGAATATGTCAATTATTAGTATCAGAAATCATCATCGAGTAAATTAATGCAAAGGAGGATCATAATTGACAAAGAAAAGATATTCACAAACCTTCTTTTGGACCCAGCTATACCCCTTTCCAGCAGATCTGGGGCACAGTAGAACTTGAACTGTAGAATTCTTAAAAAAACATCGATTATCCTCATCACAGGTATCCATGATCCCATCCTACGTGTTACAGAAAACATTAGTGCTTTAAAAGACATCTAACTTTAGTTTTAATGATACAGAGTTCAAAATTGATTGAGACATGGCCTTTAAGGAGTAGGGTTATTGAACATGAAAATATCAAGCTTTATGAACATAAATATCACAAAGAATTGCCATCAATATGATGTCACAAGGGTCAACAACCTAAAGTAGCTGTGCCTATGCTCAGACTCAGACAACAATTTAAAGACTCAAGGATTTGCTGTTGTAGGCTCTTTCTTTAATTCCTTTTTTTTTAGTACTATACCCAAGTTTTCAGATATAGGATAGTCCCTGAATCTAGAGCCGCTTGACGACAAACAATGTAGTCTCCTACTAAGAAAATGTAAACTGATTGACATTGACTTTCAAACCCATTTAGAATTCCAGGAATTAACACTAATGCCACATTCCACTTTCTCGTGTGTTAGGATGACTTTCCTCCTTGTTTGTTTCCTACTTCCTTCAACTAAAAACTTTTCTTCTTTACTTTAAAACAATCACATTCTTAGAGCATTTGCCAATTGTAGATTGAGAAGCAAAATCCTTCCATCCATATAGTGACGTAAAGTTTAATTTATACTAGTTTTACCTCTCATGAAGATTCAATGCATATAAAAACATATATCCTTTACACTGCCAATTAAATTGTAATTATTGCGTTAATTATCAATATTAGAATTTGGTTTGTCAAAATACTAGGCTTGTTTTCTAGTGGATAGGCAAAGAACAAACCAGCAATCAAATTTCTATTTCTAGAGAATAGAAAATCAGAAATTTATATATACCAAATAAAACTTGCACCTTCCAGCGACTTGATTTGAGAAGTTCACCTAACAAGCTATTTGTTGCATTAACATCATAACGAACAAGTCTAACTTTGTGGACCACAGACCATCCCGTAATGTAGATCAAATGAAGAGAGTTCTTAATAGCAACAAAAATATCGTGCCAGCACTTTCCATGCACGTACTCTTTATCATCGTCAAGCTTCACATTCGGAAGTAAACAATCACATGAGCATCTTGATAAAGTGTAAACTTTCCACCTCTCCTAAGAGGAAAGTATGTATCAGGAACACCTTGGCACTCGGGATCTGATCCGATGCCCCATGATAAAGAGGAAATTTATCTATCGAGGTGTACTGAATTGATATAGTCAAGACAGCTCCACGTTTATATGGCTTTCCATTTGCATTAAGAACTGGGAAGGTACCCTCAAAATTTTTTCCCCAACATATTTGATCCACAGGGCTTTCAACAACCCCTATAATTTCAGAACCGACAACATCACTGTCTTTAACTAAAAAGTGCACTTCTGCAGCATAATGCGCAACAGGAACATAAAAATGCTGCATCCAGACTGGATTCTCACTGTCGGCAATCACATAAGTTCTAGCAATTGTAGCATTGGAAATTAAAACTGTTACATAGGGGTCACTTGCATTTTTATTAACCTTGTTTTTCCCTTCAGTTTTGCTATTAAACACGCTGCCAGTAGAATCCATGTTTGGAAGGTTCTTCACTTCTTTCACCCATATATCCAAATTCCCATGCAACAACACAACCTTCAAAGGCTCCTTAGAGGTCTTAAATGGTATAAATTCTGATAATGAATCATCATAAAAAGGTTGGGCCATTTAAGCACTTTCACCAGTTCTACAATAATACAGTTCCTTCAAACTTTAACTGAAACTGTAAAATTGGAAAAGAAGACACAAACGCACCAAACTATGAGTTACAGATTTGGCAACGTCTTCTGCCCTTTAATTGAACATACATCAAACAACTAAAACACAACTGAGAGAATGGCCAGAAAAGAACTACACAGTATCAAAATTCGACTCTATGATAGAACCCAGTTCATAAAAATTGACAAGTAACTTGTTCATGATCGCTAGAGAGAAAAAATTGACACAAAAAAGGATCTGGTTTAGAGCTTAGATAGCAAGAAATTACCAGCATTTTGGATAACAAAGCTGGATAAGCCAATGCAAGAAGTACCCAGGTGATCAGTTAAGCTGAATGGCCACAGAAAAAACATCTGGGATTGGATTGGAATCTGGGTATCGCGATTGATGGAGGTCGAATGGATAAAAGTCTTGCCAGCCTGGAATATGCAGAAAATATGGGAATGAAAATGGGCGTTGAGATAGTAAGAATTTTGCCATGGGATGAGAAATTTTAGGTTTCGTTTAGTGTGGCGAGAGGGGTGGAAGATTGATGAAGACCCCTTGATCTCCATCACAATTCAAAATAGTAGTTTGGGACTTGAAACGCTAATATCTTGAGATATGGATGAGTCATGGCGGCCAATTTCTTGAGAACAGTTCGTAATTTATATGGAGAGAGTAGGGAGTAATTTTATCATGGCAAAAACTCCCGCGACAATGTAATTGTTTTCATTCGGACAAATATATCTTATTTTATTTTAATGATAAAAATTAAGAACACACTTATTTAAAATAAAAGTCACCCTTACCGCTGGGGTGAGGTCGACCTCCGAACGGTACGTGGGACCGGTTTTTGCCTCATACAACCCAGCCCAACTGGGGAATTCATATTTATATTTTTTTAAATTACTACCAACCCTGTAAATAGTGTTTTCATTATAATATAAATAAATAACTAATATCATAATTAAAACATTTAATTAATAGTATAATTAAAATATTAAATTTACATTATAATTAAAAAACGAGTGGAATGCAGATTTTGAGAAATTTCCTTAAATATTGTGAACTAGAAACTATAGAAGTTTTTAGAAAATTTATTAGAGGAATGTTTTTAAGAAAAATAATTTGTTCTTGTATATTCCTACCAGTTTTCCAAATAAATCCCGCAATTATATATAATTCAAAAAAATATGTGAGTGATTCATACGCAACGTCTTCTTTTTTTCAACAGTTCTACTAATTACTAATTGATATGTTTCCAGAAATAATACTGAAAAGCTGATTTCAAAAGCATTGAACTTATAACTTGTGGGATAGAAGCTCAAACAATCACCACAAAATATTAGAAGCTGGAAGCTAGAAGGTGAAGCAAAAAAGCTGTTTGGTAAACAGGGCCATAATAGAGGGAGAATCCCACAAGTAATCTGTTAGAAAGTTTTCTCCTTTCCAAAGGTAGAAATCTACAACCTCCTATATGTATAATAATAACATCATTCAAAAGCCTTATATATTACATTTTCAAAGCTGATTCCGGATTTACCTAACTACCAGCTTGACTTCCTGGCTTTAACAATTGTAGGGCAGTAGTAAAACTTGGAGGTTATACAATAGCTATATCAACATCATTAAGTACATTCTCCTTGATTTGTCAATGATCTTCACAAGAAAATAAACTGGTGTTACTATCTTTTACGCTTGGACTTGAGAGCTGTCACTGAACTCGAGTTGCTGTGCCAGTTGCGCTTCCTTTGGTTGATGAACCAATTGTTTATTTGCTTTAGCTGCAAGCCCGTGTCCTCCACGAGCTTTGCCTTGTCATCTTCCTGCACGGATAGCAGATTATTCAAGCTTAAAACAGAACTCTATACCATAAAATTGATGTTCAAGTTGTAGACTGATTAAGTGCAGGTGTATATATAGGTCATAATTTGATAGAGAGTACAACTATTATATTCATAGATTAAACAAATTTATGTAACATAAAAAGGGACGTGAGGGATCTAACTGAAAATGAAAGCATTTTACAGAATTGTATTTAGTTATTCAGATTAGTTAGTTTGCTTACCGTTGGGTAAGGCCACTTTGAATGTTGCTGCCACCATTCCTTCAGCACTGAAGTTGTGTCACCAGGTAGTTTACCTGCCCTTCTTTTTCTCAAGATTTCTTCTCTAACATCTTCAATTTTCGACCTGAATCCCTGCAAATCAATGAATAATCTTAGTAAGCTTCACAGTTTGACATTAAACAAGAGTCTATAAACTAGAATCCTTTACATCTCATGGTTAGATATGAGAAACAGGATTTCAACTTCCAAGCAACAAGTACTAACACAAAAGATGCATTGTTCTGTATCAAAACTTCTTTATTTTTTTGTCACAAAACTTCTCCATTTTACACAATCAGCAATGTATTAGTAGTAATTAAGGTCCTTTATTTTAGAAGATAACCTGTTTCAGCTCGATCTTCAGTTCTTGTCTAACCCTCTCCATAAGAGACCTTTCCGATTCTGTTGGAAGAAGGGGACCAAATCCCATCATGTCATGAGCATCACTACCGGATTGATCTAAAGAGAAATCCATCTGCAGTTCATCCTCATCATCTGACATAGTTGCTCCCGTTCCTTCGCTTAGAGATACTCCTGCAAAGATGTATTGTTTCAACATTCAAGAAGGCTCGCTAAAATTCCACAGCTTGTTATTTAAGATGAAGAGGTATGATCAAGTATTTACCCTAACAATTTCTTTCTAAATTAATACTTGTCAATTCTGATCTTTTATCAAGACAGAAAGGAGTCACACGAGGTACTTTCCTTCATGTACCATATTTTGGTGCATTGAAACTTGAAAAACAGCAAGAGGAAGCAGGTACTCGTGAAATTAGATACAATCTTGCCATTCAAACTCTCTATCTTGCAATTAAAGCTAATTAGAAGGCAATATTCTGCTACATTGGGAGGATCTGAAATGGCAAGATTGGTATTATAAAATGCATGCGGTTATGTGATGTTTCATTTATTACCTGAATCCTTGGTCCAACCAGGTTTCAAAGCAAAGATCATTGCATGAATATAAAGGAATCTCCATGTGTGTTGAAGTCTTCAACACAATTAGACGAAACATAGACCAATTATTTCTATGTCAAAGTCATTAAATACTTTTAATTATTGTACATGGAAATCTTTACATACTGTTTCATGAAGACATGCATGAACCAAAAAAATAGAAATCATCACAGGCAAAAATCCTGAGTCCCCCCGCCCCCCTCCCCCCTCCCCTTTTGAAGCTTTTAATATAGTCTAAACTCCCAGAGGCATTATCATGAACCTCATGGATAGTACCTTTAATTAATTTGAGATTTGAGATCACCATGCTTGTGATAAATCTGTAATCAAAGTTACAGCAACATATCTTTAATTAAGGGATTCCAAAATATTCATATGTCGAGATCAAAGTGTTAACCTGGATACCCACGACCACAGGTGGCGGATTCAGAATTTGAATTCAATGTAGGCAAAATAATTTTTTTATATATAAAATAATTAGAGTGAAGAAAATAAAATTTAAATACAATATACTTTCTTCATTTCAAAATTTAAAATATATATTTAAAATGAGGAGTACTTTTAAAAATAACTTTATATTCACAAATGTGACATTAATATCAACTAAAAATTTGTTTGCGAGTATTTTAAAGGACGAAAAAGAAAAGACAAAAAAAAAAAAAAAATTGGCTACTTTTTTTGCAAAATTTTCACTTAAAAAGAAGGGCTAGATTTGGAAAAAAAAAAGAAAGTCTTAAGTAAATCTTTTGTAGTCTCTACATTACTTTTTGTCTACAAAATTGAGAAGATTTTAATATAAGAATAAAGTGATAATCTATACTTAAAAGTTTAATTTCTTTTTTTCCCTTTATATATATATGTAGAATGCATTTTCCAATAAAAAAAACTAAACATGGCCTGTAATAAGGTTTTTTAGCTCATAGTCTAAAGGGATGAAACTTGTTTACAAATAAAATGAAAAAGATAACCCCAAATTATGTTTTGGCATAAATCACTTGGATAGAAAATGCTAATAAAGTATGTGAGCCTCTCTCCAATAGATAGAAGATGAGGAAAAGCACAGAAGGCATTTATAAGGAAATGAAGATACATGCTCGATTAGTTTTCACCCCACATTTTTATCTGAAACTGCTCCTCAGCAAATACCTCAATAACCATGATGACCTAAGACTAATGCATAGCCTTTCATTAATGCATATATATTATATATGGGGTGCACCAGAAAATTTTCATATTAGGCTGCAACTGAACTAAACTATATATAAATTTCTCAGGGTTTTGACTTGTTAAAAGCTCAGATCAGCTCATCCATCATAAAGTATATATAAACAAGTTGAGTTTAAAAATATAAAAAAATTAAATCATTAACCAGTACCGAGTTTACACAGTAATGAGTTTGGCTTGTCTCATTAACTAAATGACCTAAGTTTGAGTAATATAGTATTCTTTGTTGGGTTCATTAACGTACATGAACAATTTTTTAGATGAACCATATGTGATGTCCAATGTTTAGTCATTTTCTTGAAATTTCATTTAATTAAAATTCCATCATATTTAATGAACTTTTCTTTCAAATATTCTCTCATTTTGATAAAACTTTGTTGCATGTGCCTGTAAAAATTAACTAAAAACTTTTGAAGATCAGGCATGCATGCATGCAATTCATGAACTTTTCAACATTTATAAACTTTTAGCTGGTAAACTCAAGTTAATTAAACTTGGATTTTAGGCATTCTTAGCTCAGAGCTTTTTTACAAGCTGACTATGCCATGAATTATTATTATAATATTTAATATCATGTCATTTGAGACCAAAAATTTAAGACATCTAGTATTATACTAACACAAAAGTAGTTAAAGTAATTAGCCAATTATCAATCTCCTGCTTAATTTAGAACAATCCCACTTCTGAGTACTGACTTTGTAAGGTACTTTCCCAGCATCTTCACAGTAAACCCTAATACATCAAGTAGAATCCAGCAAAGAAATATCATGCATTCCCTAATTATACGAAAACCTAAGGTAATTTAAGAATGATTAGAATATATAAGGGCATGATTTTTACAAACCAAATGGCAAATTTCACTTTAATCTTAGCAGTTGGTCTTGTCGTTGGTTCATTGTCACTCTTCCCTTTCCTGCTGGATCAACCCAACTAACTCAGCTCTCTCTCCTCCCACCCCCCACCGCACTATAAACTAGAATTTCTTGGTAGGTCCCCCTACACCCAACTCTTAGTACAATTACAAAAGCTTAAAAGAAACCACAAATTGCTTTCTTACCTTTCCTTCCAACCAAAAGCATCGATTAGGCATCAAAATAATGTGAATAAATATAAAAAATGATATTAATTTGCACTCCAAATTTTGCCAACTATTAAGCTTCGCTGTAAAATTAAAATGATGCGTATTTTTTTTACATTGAAACACAAATGGAGAAATTTTAAGGGCAAAAGCATTTCCTTAAACAAAAGATTCAATTTCTACCCAGAACAAAAGGACATAATATAATTTCTTAAGCAATTAGGTACACCATACAGTATAATATGATATGATCTCCATGCACAAGATAATGATTATATATAACTCCCTCAGTTTTCTAAATTTAGAGTCACATTTAACTTTTTAACTTTTATATGTGAAATCTTAAAATTCAATATTTATATAAATATATGTAATGTTAGTACAAACAATCATGACTATCGTAAATTAATTAAAAGATATACTATTAAGTACCCACCATTTGTTGCTATCAAAATTTAAATAAATTAATATCAATTTTAAACTTTTAAAATTTCAAATCAACAACTCTAAAAAATAAAAATATGTCTTTAATTTTAAAAAATAGAGTCTTATATTTTTGAATATTTATATTTTTTCTAGACAGAGAAAAAGAGAGGAGAAAGGAAGGAATGAGAAGAGAGGAGATGGCTAATTACCAGTTAGAGCTTGCAAGTTCTGTTCAATATCCCGGCAAGCCATGACAGCCTCAACAGCATGGACTCTGACATGTTGCTGAAGTTGTTCTTTAAAAGAACATAAAACTAACAAGTACTGTGCCTGTAGATAGTAGCACATACATACATATATACATACATGTTAACCCCACAAATTAATATATAAAAACTCTATCTAGTCTACTAATTAATTAACAGACAACATAATATATATATATATATATATATATATATCGACAAAAAAATAAAAATAAAAATCAAACTTTGTAATTAAAGACTAAATTAACTACCAGGAAATTGTCTAACTCTTGCCTCTCATGAGGAGAGAGAGAATGATTATGATTATGGTGTGATGAGGCATAAGACCGAAGAAGATGGTGAGATTGAGTGAGCTGAGCGTCAATAAGTGGCAGCTGATCAATAGGGGTGGCCACACGGAGGCACGCCACGTGGGCGGCCAGAAGCTGCTCATATAGAGGGTGGCTGGCGATCTCCGCCTTAAGCTGATGGTGCTGCTCGCCGGAAAGATCACCCAAACCACCAAGTCCACCACTAGTACCCATCATGCCCAGAACTTGATTTTGCATTTTTCAAATTAATTAGCCCAAAAAAGCAAGAGTTTTTTTCTTTCACTTTGGTGTGTGTATATATTTATTTATGCTTTATGAAATGAATGAATGATCAGAAGAGTACAGAGTGGTAAATGGTGGAAGAAAGACCATGTGAACAAAAGGGTTTGTAGAGAAAGAAAAAATATGACTTGGGTTTGAGTTTTAGGACCACAAATATGATGATGATGAATGCATATAGATATATAGAGAGAAATGAAGCAGATAGTTTCCTTGATATTGGTGTAAAAGAAGAGAGCCCCTTATATCGGGATCTGAGACGCTACTTTCAGCTCCAATCGGTATGCCTACAGATTTTAACTAAGGCAGAGAAAAAAAATAAAGATGCAGCTATATGCAGGCTAAAAACAGATATTATTAGTAAAGAGGAGAGAGAAAAAGGGTTGTTGTTCTTCAGCTTTTCATTGCTTTTGTTTTTCAGTTTTTGAGGACCTTGAAAAAAGAGTTCATCAAATAACACAGAGTGATAGAGGGAGAGAGAGAGAGAGAGAGTCAGAGAGCTATAGAATCATTACTTTGACGGGGGAGTAAGAGATTTTAGGGCAGGAGATCACAGATAAAGCTGCATCTATGGCCTGGCATTTGGATTTCATATTTTTATTTTTAATTTTCAATTAACTCAAGTCAATATTGGGTTTATGGTTGGGTTAGGTGATACTAATCTTGGGTTAGGAGAAAATATTAAGAGCTTTTTGTGCAAGATAATCAATTAATTCTATACTCTATCATTTTCAAAATTAAAGATAAATTTACAAAACGACTACTTTTAAAAATAATTTTATATTTTTAAATATAATCTTAGTATTAACTAGTAATTCAGTTGTGATGCTTTGATATTAAAAATAATAATAATAAATAATTATAAATATCATATCATTTTATAGTTATAAAATAAAAATTTATCTCTAATTTTAAAATAAAATAAAAATATATATTTTTAATTTTAAAACAGAGGAGTATTATTAATTTTAAGACATTTGACTCGTGCATCCCACTAATGTGCATAAATTGTAAATGAAGCATGACAAACTTGGCTTGAGGCTACCTTCATCTACCTTTATTATTTATTTATTTATTATGAATAATCAAACTTAAATTAAATATATGTCTAGTTTGGTGCATGATAGTAAACTCTATTAATAATTTCCTCCTTATTTGTTAAAGGTTGTTAAGACTCACCTAACTATTCATATGCCTTGTAACATGCCAACATCGATTGTCTTTGATTAGCAGAATAATCTTGGATTATTTAAATATTTACAAGATTTAAATAATAGCCTTACTATAATAAAACACAAGAGAATTTATTTTTATTTTTCTTTCTTATATAATTCTATATATCTTCCTTTTTTCTCTACGACAAATAATTGGTCGTCGTCATTCAGTGTCACTCTCCTTGTTAGTTGGTATCCCATTTAATTACTTATATGCCAGTATACATCTTAATACTACCGATCATCTTCACATAATTAAACACATAAGATATAAAATCTTCATTCTGATAAATTTATTAATTTATAATATTTTTAAAATATTTTTTAATAATTATATTAATTAAAATTAAATAATAAATTAATATTAAGTTTAGAAGGTCAAATTAAGTAGAGCCCCCCGCCCCGAAAGAAGAGAAAGGTCTAACCATAATCACAAACGTACGTTTTAAACAGTTATTATTATATATAATTAGAATAAGAAAATATTCCGTATCTTGTTGGCCAGTAATTAAGAAAGTCGGCTGAGGGTTGAGCTGTCGTTATGCCTGCCACTCCTTTCCTTTCCTTTCCTTGAGCTGCTTCTACGTTTTTGGACCTCACCCAACTGAAACCAAGCAACACCTATACCACCAGCTCCATTCTTTTTAATTAAGCTCAACCCACAAAAATTAAGTCTTATTTTAGTCTTAAATTTAGAATTAAAACTTATTATTGATAAAACTTTGGAAAAAAAACTAGTTATTCTCTAAAGAGTCGTGTTATATATGTTTATTTTGCATACAATTTATCTAGTAGAAACAGATCACAAAATAAATATTATCTGCTACTTTTGCGGCATTTAACAAAGACCAAAATACATATTTCAGTTTAAAGTAGTAGGAATTTTGAGTTTTACACTTTAATATTTAAAACGTATCTAATTGTATCTTTAAAATACTTTTTTCGCTTAAAAAATATAGTTTACACCTAAAATTGGAGGTATATTTTTTTTAACGGAAAGAATTTTGGGGTGCATTTTGTCCAATAAAAAGCTTTAAAAGTTACATTTTGTCTGATGAAATTTTTTTTATGGTGAATTTAGATACGTTTTAAATATTATAACGTGAAAATTCAAAAAAAAATATAATTTTGAGGTCCAATAGGTACTTTAATTTTTAACCTACGTGTATGCCAACATTTTCTTACTTTAATTTAAGAAACAAAAATCCTAATTTTCTTGGAAAGAATAATGAGTATTATTATTATATATGATATGAATTGCTGATGGGCAGAGTAGTTCATAAAGGTGGTTGGCGAATTGTAGGAAAATTTCCACGTGTGGGACCCTTGAAGAGAAAAATAAAATTAATGAGTTTCACGCTTGATTTAGGATTAAGAAACAACGGTGGACTTGGTGCAGCTATCAGAATTTCTATCCTGGTTGCTTAATTTTGTGTTACAGTAGGTGGTAATGTGGTGTTGGGTGCAAGTAAGCAATTTTTGATTAGGGTACGTTTGGTGACAACTTTTGAAAAAATAATAATTTTGTTGATAAAATAATTAATGATTATTAATAAAAGAATAAATATGATTGCAATTATCGCAATTATAAGAACAATTCAATTCAAAATAAGTGATTTTGATTCACAACAATATAAAATGACAAATTTTTTAATAATGATCATTAATTAAAGCTTAAAATTATATTATTTTGAGTTCGTTATAATCAATTAATTGTGACATTTTTTAATATATTATTACCGCTATAATATATATAATTTTCGAAACGAAAATTCGTATTAGAAAATTAAGGTTCATTATAGTTTTGTTCTCCATCAAAATCTTTGATCAAGTATTTGAATGACGTGATTATGATAAAACTTGGACAGTATTATTATTATTTTTATTTTTCTCCCTACTTTCTTTTCCATTTTGACAAGTTACCCACCTATCCGTATCTTTAGGTAGCCACTAAAAGGGCCAACTTTTGGATGCTATATGTAATCATAGAGTGTATGTATACAAGTTCATGCACCACAAATGTATGTCAATATTCAATTATTGTAGCTATTTTTTATGAATAAACTTAAATCATTGTTTTTGCATATATATATAGCTAGAATTCACATTAATAAACTTATTAATCGTTAAATGTACCAATAATAAAATATCAAAAATTATTAATTTATAGTAATTTATAAAAAATAATAGGTGGGATATGATTATTATACTATTTTATTATCACTATAAATTATTTTATTCATTAATTATTTTATTATTTAATTTATAGACTATATATTTATAATCATTTTAAAGGTTAAAATTGAAAAACTCGAACATATCAATATAATATACGTCTAACAAGAAAGATTAATTATTGTATCTTTTTTACTTTTGGGTAAAAATAAGATTGAGTAATTGTTTTTATTTTTTTCAGTTGAAAAAAGTGGCACTAAAATAAAATGTGAAACATAAATAAAGTAGTGAAATGCAATGAGATGTGACTAGAAACTTGTCCTTGTTGTTGATTATTAGGAGGAGGATTGAGGGTGCAGAATAAAGTATGTTCCTTCCTTGTACCAATTTAACGTCCACGTGTCAGGCCCTAAGCAGGAGATGGTAGAATAGTTTTGGTGCTCCTACGGTGAGAGCCAGCTAAGAAAGCCGAGCCGAATCGATTGTATCACCAGCCAAGCCACACAGCTGTAACATATCATATGCTCAGTTCTAATAAGTAATAAGATTCAGACCAGCCTAGACTAGGGTGGTCCCCTAAATAAACCCTAGAGAGAGAAGAAAGAGGATAGGTATTGTCCCTTTCATAATCCCCCCCCAAAAAAAAAATACCTATTCGAGAGGTAATATAAATCTTTCAAATATAGCTAACTACTCTAATGACAATATATTATTTACAATATTTTTTCGTACTTAAATTCAAAAAGAAATAAAAAAAATTAATTCAAACAAGAAAAAACTTATAGTAAATACCTAGGCATCGAGAAAATAGTAAGTGACAAAATATTTTGAGGAGATGAAAAAAGCGACGAAAATATTTTAAAAAATTGAAAATAAGTATAAATTTAAAAAAAATTGAATAGACCAACTTTTCAAATTATTGTTGAATTCATGGACAAACAAGAGATAATATGGCGAATTAAAACATCTTAGTAGTTAGGAAGAAAAGAAAATAAGAGTGAACCTCGTAATAGCAAAGTAAAATAAGAACAATCTAAACTGTGAAAACGGAGTTGTGGGAAAACAATACATGCGGCGTATTGTTAGGCTTAGCGGTGGAATACAGCATCTTAGATGGAGAGAGTCCATTAGCTGAAAACATCACTGCCTTACTCTCTAACCCAAATAACATAGAGCATGTGAAATCCTGTGTGAATAAATAAAGGGAATTGATATTTTCATAAGATTAAATAGAACTTGTGGAAATATCAAATTAACTTGTGAAAATATCAATTCTCATATGAAATTGATATTTTCACAAGCTAATTTGATACTTCCACAGGATTATATGTAACTCACTTATGAAAATATTAAATTATTTTATAAAAATATCAATTCTCTAAACAAATACCATATTGCAAAACTAAATACTCTTAGGCGACCGATAGCAAAATAGTAACATTACAAAAGGGTAAAAAAATATATCAGGGAGTGAAAGAATGACCGTTAAGAAAAAAAAATTCTCATGACACCTTAACGTATAAAAGAGCAACAATAATAATAATAAAATGATCTCCTTGATCAAAATCGGTCTACTCTCTAGTCTAATTTGCCCAAAAAACAAGTTTGACAGAGACCCGATTAAAAATAAGTTGACCATCAGTTCAACCAGTAAAACCTGTTAATTAACCCAGTGAAACGATCAGCTAAATATTTTTTTAATATTTTTTTGTACAAAAAAAAATTTATTTTTAAAATTAGATATTTTTAATAACATTATAATATAATTTCACTATATTTTATTTTATAAAAAAATAGATATTTTAAAAATATATTAATTATTAATAATATATATTTTTATATAATTATAAAATTATCAATTCAATAACGGTTCGATCACTAGTTAAATCAATTATCCATCCACCTAATACTTTTTTTCGGTTCGCTAACCCATCCAATTTTTAAAACATCGGTAAAATCCCATGCATCAAAATAAAATAAAATTTTCAAATTGAATCTAGCTGTAATTCTTGGCATCATAAAAGAATTACGATGTCCTGAATTATACAAGGAGTATGTAAGTCACCATTCGTAGTGCAGTCTTATTTATCAATAAAAAAATAAAAATTCCACGTTCATTCATAAGCAAGCGCATCACCTAAACAAAAAAACAAGCAATGAAAAAATGGCCATCATATTTTATAGGGTGATTAAAAGCAAGAATCTGCAATATAACTTCTTTTGAAAGTTTGCTTAGATGATAAACATATTGCAGGACCTAGGGTGCGGTAATATTTACTTTATTTACACCTGAACCTGGATCTATAGAAGAGAGATTGACATGGTATGTAATACGTCCAAAAGCAAGTCACACCATTTACACAAACATCTAAGCTTCCTGCTTGCATTTTTTTACATTACAACACATTTTGATGATTTTGAATCTGGCTTGGAAGACGAGGGCAAGTTCTTGCTGCTACTCCTTGATACCTGCACGGTACCATTGATTTGTTAGAATATGCTCATACCAGCACAACGGAACTAGGGCGCAACTTCATCATCATGCTAACAGCACGATGAGCATCTGGAGGAGCTTTTCAACCATTTAAAGTAGGAGGATACACTTGGAGCCAAAGCGTCTTAACAATAAATTACAGGTGGATAAACGTTCAAGTACACCTCCATTCATCTAAAGAGTGCTCTTAAAAAGAATGTCCAGACTGCTAGGTGAAAGGGCCAGGTCAGACTTACAAAAAACAAATTAAAAAAAAAACAAAGGGGCAGTTCAGACGTATTACTCCTGGTTAGTCAGCTTATAGATGCAAATCAAACCCATTAAAGAATCACACTGGCAGACTGGTTGGTTCCAGCCTTCCAGGTTTCCAGAATGGGATTTGGTGCTGATGACCTTGGGCATAAATCTGTCTACGTCTCAAGTTAGCAAAGGCCAACATAAGGCGGCCCGTGCAGCGAAGATCTTTATACAAAAGATCGGCCAATGCAAACCAAAAAAGGATGTTAACAGGATAGGAGGATGTTAACAGGATCAAAACATGGATAGAGACCAAATGATAATTGCAAAATGTGGATATTATAATCAACGTTGTAATTGCAGGATAGCTCCTGTTGTTGCACAATTAAATTAACCCCAGTAATGCTTTAATGTGTGTTTAGGTAGATATATAATGTTCAATATCATTATGATTCTGAATATCAGCTCATGTTAACGGATGCAACAAAGTTAATCTTGTATTCCAATATCAAGCCATCCCCTATCAGAATAATTCATGGCTAGCTCGCACAGGACTACACCATGTTAAAATGAACAAAATGAATAGAAAGTTAAAAACCTACCTGGGGGCCTGTAACCAGCCTTGAACCACCACCAACAGTTGGTTGCTGTGAATTACATTGCGGCTGTTGCTCAAATTCCTGTTGTTGAAGTGCTATTGCCAATTGCAAATCAGAACTGTCACAATAGATCCCACTCAGTAAGACCAAGAAAGGTTGAGTTTCCCTTAATAAATTTATCCTAGCACGCTAAGACTAACAAGATAATACAAATAATCATTAGAAAGTCCAGGTAGCAACAAGGGAAACATAGGATAAAAACTTGAACAACACCGATTAGGGGAGGGAGAGGCATCATCATAAATGCAAGGGAAAGGTAGTATAATTACTTGAAACTGGAATGTTTCTCTGCTGGATTGTCAATACCGGCAAGATAATCCTGAAAAATATTAGCTGGAATAAGTCCTTTTGCACAAAAAGCCATTAGTGAAATACGAAAAACAAAGTTATAACAGACGGAAGAAGAACGTACCGCAGTAGTGGCCATAGCATTTTGTTCATCCCACATGTTGTTTGCATGATTTTCTTCTACCTTGAATTCCTTAAAAACCCCGGTCATAAACACTGTATTCCCATTAACCTGAAAACCATGAAGAATCAATCTTAGTATACAGGCCTGAAGAATGATATAATCTTACAAGGAAACGATCATTTCCCATGTTTGGACAACTTTTTCCCTGAGGAAAACGGAGAAAGAGAATATAACATTCATATATGAAAGCTCAGCCTAGCTAGAAGTTGAATTAGATATTTGTACAAGACTTGTTCTTAAAACAAGTTGATCGTACAAGCACATTTGACTTCTCACTACCTACATTTCCGGTTCTGTAATCATCTAATGTTAATATTTGTTTCAATTCAGTTGTAGGGCACTAAACCATGTGCCATGTCTATGATCAAACTCTCAAATATTCACATCAGAAGGAAAACTAGAGCACGGACTACACCTTGGGATGGCATCTCTTGTAGGGCAACTGCCAAACAAACCAAATATCTGCATGCTGTGACACTACTTCAGTATATCTTCACAGTCCTCTAGCAACCACGTTTACCCCACCTCAATTGGATATATCTGAATTGTGCTGTGCCTACCCCATTCATCACGCTCTTAGTTATCTCTGGCACACCTACAAGCAGAGTAAGCCCCATGAAAGTGTGTGGTAAGATTATCCATAATGATCTGGTTCAACAAGACATCCTTCATGGCACCATATGCATCTACGTCCAAGGCTAGCATTCACCTTGACAACTAAGCCTTCTAGAAGCCTTTCTAATGTGTAACAAATTTGCAGCTACTCCTATCCTCACAGACCACGATATTAAAACATGTCATTTCGTGCAGAGACATGAAACATCAAATCCACATATTATTCGAGTACTATTTCACTTTTGGAACAGTAACTTGCAGAGTTAGATAACTAGTAAGTAAGCAGATTTCCTTGGAACTCTTACTTTTGCCCTTGACAAAAGCTCTCCAATTTCCACTTGCTCTTATGCCATGTCTCTCTTACCAGAGCCCTACTATCTTACTCTTAATATACTTAACTCATAAATCTACAAATAGAGTTCTGACTATGATAAGAGACATTAGCCATCAGCAATCTTAAATGAAGGAAACTATGGGGACTCTTACCTCATTCAGTTTTTCCCATACCAAATCAGACTGATTTATGTAACCTTGATCCGTTGCCAGAAGATATAGTTCACCATCAAACTGCAAATAAGCTTTGCATTAGGTAGACCGTAGATATCCAGCAAAATCATTTTAAAGGCACTGAAGACGATAAAACTTTACTTGTTTCTTAATTTTTTTCATCAATAACTAATGCAGTTAGCATGTGCAACATTAATAATAGAGACATAACCTAAAAAATACAAAAACGAGGTACAAAAATAAGCTATATCCACATAACTCATCTGGAAACTGACCTTAAACATGGTGTTGAAGTGATTATTACGAAAAAATACACAGAGCTCACGTTCCTTTAGACCATCTTGCAAACGACGAAGGCTGCAAAAAATTCAATGTCAACAAGATTAATAACCTACCTCGACTCAGCAAACTAGACGTATTGATTTTTTAAAACATAAAATGTCAACTGTAAAGCCAAGCAAGAAGCCAACATACCCATGTACAGTTAATTGACTAGCACTGCTTTTCAGGAAATTTTTGATCAGTTCCCCTAATGAGGATTGAGAGAATTAACTTAGGGCTCCAATATAAACTTGCAAAAACAGACAACACACACGAGAAACTAAAGAGAGCACAAATGAAATCATTCCTACTTCATTGTTACAGAGCATTACTTACCTTGTTCTGGTGTGATTTCATTCTTATAACCCATATCACTGGAATTTCTACTGTTTTTGTCCACTTGTTCTGCAAGAACTACCTCACCTTCATATATAGGTTCTCGATCTTCGTAAGCTGTAGTTCCTGCCTCTAATATGCATTTCTCTCCTTCATAAATGGGCTCACTGTCATCAGCACTGGAAGTAAAGGTTTCAGGTACATCTGTGTTTCGTCTGCTACCACTGGATGAATCCAACTCTGCATCTGGTGTAAACGAACTAGTTATATTTAATGTCACAGTAGCACTCTGTTCATTTTTTCCATCCTGTACATCAGGCTTTAACACTGATTGCTCCTGAACTTGTTCAGCTCTTTCAGAGTCATGAGTATTGCTTGCAGATGAAGATAAAGGAGGTGATCCACAATAATCAGATACTGCCACTTCACGTAAAACCAACGCATCAATGCTATTTTTTTCAACTACATCTTTGTATACAATGCATTCTCCAGATTCTTCACAACTTGATTGACCATTAGGGATCTTTTGAACAATCTTTGAGGACAAACAAACATCTTTCCCTGGAATTGTTTCAAAGGTTATTAAATCATTATGGTAATTGGCCAAGTCATTGCTACCATAAGAAATAGATAGTTCCTGCTGACAAGACTTCTGAATTTCACCAACAACATTTCCTTCTGATGTCTCCGTAGGAATTACAGGTTCAGACTTTTTGAGATATGCACTCTCATTTTCATTGGTGGACATAGTTTGCTCGACGTTACTGCCTGCAAATATATCTTCAGGAGAAGTTGGAAACGCAGCCTCTGATAATTTCAAGGCTCTCAACAACTCTGCTTCTTCTTCAAGGTCGCCTTTTCTAGATTTGTTGTGTTCAGATATAGAGTTGGGAGACTCGTCAAAGGATAAACCTCTTGAAAGGCAAGGAGAAGGAACTCCTAAAGTTGCGGTTGTTGCAGCAACAAAATCGACACCATCTTCTTCAGACACTTTCTTGTCTTCGCTTCCTGCATTTTGTGTTTCGAGCTCAACAAGATCCCCCATTAGAGTGTTGTAAGATTTTGAGCCAATTGCATTGACAATGTCATTATCCTGGTTCATATGCACCAAGCAATCAGGTTTATGTGGTGAATACTTATAAAAATTAACCAGCATGCATCTTAGCCACATTCCAGAAAAGATAAGTAACCAGTTGAAGATGCAGGAAAAAAGAATCAATTTAGTATGCTAAGAACAGCACCAGATCATCTACTCCAACAAAAAAAAAATGAAATATATTATCATCTGCCAAGAACATCATCTGGCAATTCAACATCAGATTAATAACAGTTAAAATGCTTCAAACATAGATCAAAGCAACAAAAGAAGGATAAGGCAAAATTCAAGTGATGTTATCTTTATGTCACCAACAACTCCCAAATCCTAACAGTAAGCACAGAAGGCCCCCATTACCAAAAAAAGTCGTTAGATTAAATTTCATTTACTACCTGTATAAAGTTGCTTTTGTGAAGATAACAAATTTTCTGATATGACTAGTGCATAATGTGTCTACGAAAATGCTACTCGAAAAAAGAGAAATTCGATATGCGGCACAAGAACGAGAATTGACACACAATACAACAGGTAATCTACTATATTGTATCTAGTGACACAGCGAAAGGCGTGATAACACTGAAAGAGTCACATCAATTCAATCAGCAAAAATCTTGAAGTTAACAAGGAAAGATAAAGGAGGCTAGAACAGCCGTAATTAATGGTAAAACTGTTAATGACGAAGTTGTTCGATAATAATAACTCCAAGTCTAAGAGACAATTTTTAGTCCATAAACCCTAAAAAATAAATCAATAAAAAGTATGTCCAAAACAAATGGACCCAAAGCAATTAATCTACTGGATTAATCTAAATAGTAAATAAAAATAGAGTAAATAAATATAATCTCTATAAAGTCCAACACAAAAATAAAATCAAAACTTCACTGATATTCATTGCATCAGCCAGTGGCAGCTTCTTATTAATGACATAATTAAATTGCATTGAGGTCGTCAAAAAACTCGTGCTTGCTCTCTTTTTATTAGGAAATAGTTGAAACACAAATACAGAATGCACAAGCTCTTCATTTACTTCTTTAAGTTTCTTAAACAATAAACTAGTACCTAAAAAGTTCTGGAATAAGAGTATCCTGTTAGGTTAACAGATTGACATATGCTATTTCTCCCTTCCCCAATCTACACTCCAGCCTCAATTTTCACTTGAAAAGTTTTGCCTTACCAAATACTTATTCATTACCAATTATATTTCAGCCTATAAAGATAGGCGACTGTTATTTTTACAAGATCCTCTCTCACATGAATAGTAAGTGGGTCTCAAACTCATGTGAGAGAGAACCTTGTGGAAATAACAAATTTACTTGCGAAAATAACAGCTCCCTAAAGATAAAAACCAAAAGAAAAGAAATTTTTATTCTGGACAGCTAACTTTATTGACTTCAACATTCGTACCATGAAGACCAAGTGAGTAATGTATTCTGATAATTCTGTTCTCCTCATACAATTGAAAATTTAGCCTTAAATAGAATCTGCGGATTATCTAAGCACACAATTATTTTCTTCTTCAAGGACAGAGGAATGGAACTGAATTGAGGTGCGTAAAAGCCCCACTCAGATTGACCCACCAGGCACCAACTATTAAACACACCGATGATTATTAAACATCCATTTCAAAACCTACATCAATACCCTTATTTTTACGAAAACTACTTTCACCTTCAGGCTTCAATTTACAAAACCACCCATCATTACTTCATACATATCCCCAGCTATTTTATTACTATCACATAAGATGGACGGATCTCCATGTCCATTTGTCATCGGCTCATTGCCAAACCTTCAACTGTACAGTTAACTTGCTTAAGTGTGAGGGTGACTGAAATAGTGCTCCTGAATAAAGAAAATGGTCGTCTGAATGCATAATTTTCTCAAATGTTCTTTTCTCTATTTTGGGGTTCAAAAAGGTTACTCTACTAGTTTTTTTTGCTCAACTATCCACTGTCAAATTTTCAGTTTCATTCACAAGCCAATAGATAAAATTGAAAAACTGAACTTTACATCAACAAAAAAAAATGTGAGTGTGCCTGTGTGCATGTCTGTATATATTCTTACAAGATTTTTTCTCCATTCTTGGCTTATTAGATAATACAACTCAACAAAATCATGCCTAAAATCATGCTCTTCTTCTTTCTACATTCAATTTCTTTGTTTCTTAAATTGGATTTTGCGACTCTTTCTTTTAAGGCTTAAATATAAATTACTACCATAAACTATTGACTTTTTCCACTTCGGCGATTGACCTTTCAATTTTTTCAATCAAGTCATTAAACTATCAATTTTTTCCACTTTTGTTCATTTGAACCTGCCACGTCATAAATTGATGACGTGGCTTGAACACATAAGATATGAGTCATGTAACAGATGATGTGTTAAAAGAAAATTCATTTTGTAAGTAATTTAAATCATTTTATAAGAACTAAAAAGGCATAAATGTAATATAACATTATAATTTAACAATTTAAAAACTAAAAATATATTTAAAATGAAAACATCTAATTTTAGAGGTTATTTTTTTTAAAACTAAGTAATAAAATAAAATATTACTTATCACTATCACTAACACCTTAATTTACAAATAAAATAGAAAAAATTAATTATTATCACATAATTAAAAAAAATAAAAATTGAGCACCTTTCTCTCTCTCTCTCTTAATCTAAATACCTCTCTCTCATCCCACCATCTTCAATCGAAGGCACCTCTCTCCTCTCCTTTCTACAGTAATACCAACACCACCATAAATCCAAGCAACTTGTACTAGAAAATGCATATAATTGCCTCACCGAGTCGGCGCTCCGAGTCATTGATGTTTCTGATTTGAGCACATCCACACAATCAGACGGGAATAATCCGTCCAATGTCAGAGTTAAATCCTGTAAAGTTTGATACACATCCAGAAATTTAAACAGCTTCTCGGACGACAGCTTCGTCATCACAACGGCTTCCAAGAAATTGATAAGCTGAATCATCACGCCTCACGAGAGTATTGCGAATATTCTACCGGAAACCGATTCATATCCTGAGAAAACAGACTCGATGAGGTTACGCTTATACGATAAGATCGTGTTTGAGAATTCCTTAAGCGTTTTGATCCATGTGACAATCTCTCTCTTAAGCGATTCCTAATTCTTTTTCTGTGCATCATCAATGCTGCATTTATGGTGTAAAACTCTGCTTTATTTGGGAATTTTTGGGTCTTATATTAATGTTTCAATTTCTAAAATATTTTTTTGCTATTATACGTAAACAGTAATGCAATATTATATTTTTTCCATTTTAATTCATAAAATGATTTAAATTAATTACAATTTGAGTGTTCTTTTAACACATTAGCTTTTACATGCCACGTGTTCAAGCCACGTCATTAATTTATGACGTGGCAGGTTCAACAGAACAAAAGTGAAAAAAATTGATAGTTTAATGACCAGATTGAAAAAATTGAAAGATCAATCACTGAAATAAAAAAAGTCAATAGTTTAGGGTAGTCATTTATATTTAAGCCTTCTTTTAATAATCAAGTAATTTTTTCTAAATTTAAAATTTGTAATAAATGCATACAAGAATCTAGAAAACAACTACCAAAGATGGTAATAATTATTCTTAAGTAGTGTCTACAGTTGGTGCTTTCTGTGCTCTAGAATGTCGATTTTCCACCGTTGGCTGGGGTTTCAGTTTCGTGCCCTAGAAAAATCCCAGTAAATGGCATCACTGATGCCAACAACATTAATTGAGACGATTGAGACATGTATGCTACATAAAAATACAAATGTCGGTATTACTATGTTATCGATGGTTGTGACTTTGTGCTCTGATAATTGCAGAAAAAAGTTCTCAATAAAAAAGTCATAGTAAGTGATGCTAGCATTGATTGGGTTGATGGTAAGTGGTAACATGTGTGCCACAGTAAATATAAAAACTCAACTGTCTGTACAGACTATAAACGAGGTTGTTTTGGATCAAAGTTGGGTCGCGAGGGAATAAAATTGCCTTTTTAGTAAGAGGATAAAGTATTAAAGTAATTATCCATTTACATCAATTATCATTTTTTGAAATAAACCTCCAGATACTTCACAGAGAATATATTAAATTGTTTAGAAGTTTAAGAAACAGTGCAGGGGTGAAACTGTACACTACACATTGAAAAGGAAAGAAAATTCTGATGGAATCAAGATCAAATATAACAGAACACCAGCTGCAGGGAAAGTCAAATTTGAATTTTGGTATGGTCGATTCAATTGATACTTTTTTTTACTTCAAACGAAGATAATGGTGTACCACATTGTATGAAAGTTTAGGTTATGTGTGAGAGTCAGAAGCGTACATTATGTGCATATCACTCAACTAAACAATGCCCCATTCACTTGTAAAATAAGATGAAGAAAGTCTTAAATGACATATCCCATCTACAAAAAATAAAAGTTGAATTCTTTACTGTCATTTTTCTATGGGCTTACTGTTGAGCTATTGGCCTTCTAGTCTAGCATGTCCTCAAGTGCAGCGACAATCAATTCTATACTATACAGAATAGTATTCGCGAAAAACTGTTTCAAAGAGTCTATAAAACAATCCAGAAGAAATAACTAGTGCCAAGAACAACTGCTTCAAACTCGAAGGTATTAGGTCAAACAATTCGTACCTCAGAATCAACTATCCAACCGTGATACAGTGCTATATCCAACAAATCAAATATTGCACACTCTCTCGTAAATTCAAAATCATCAATTCTGCAAGAATTACACATATTTCATGCTGTCAATATAAATGGAGTATTAAAATAGAGAAAAGAGGGAATCCACACCATCCAAGATATTACAGCACCATAACCTAGACTATACGAAATGGCCACTACTTTTTAAAGGATAAAAAGAACAAGCATACAAAAAAAAATATTGTACCTTCTAAATTTTATATTCACATCAATCCCAGTTGTAAGTCGAGGGAGCAGATCAATTGCATCAGCAATGTTCTGTTGTTGGTTTTCAACATACCCTGCATCTTTGTTCTGCACCCGAATTATACAGTAAAGAATTTTATCTTGGTTTGATCCTCACCATACAGGAAAATAAATTTTAACAACAAACAAGGACTAAAGCAACTTTTCGACTTTCAAGGACTTTCCCTTTTACATACTCATTCACTGTATGAACAAAATAAACAATCAAATGATCAAAACAAGTACTTACATTAACATTAATGTTTGAATCTATCAACCGCTCTGCAACAAGTGAGAGCAATTTCTCCTGAGAGATTTCAGGAATGTCTGGACTCAAGGTCAAATTGTTCTTCAACAAGAGAACATTACCT
The DNA here is from genome assembly GCA_947179155.2 of Hedera helix. NCBI lineage: Eukaryota > Viridiplantae > Streptophyta > Magnoliopsida > Apiales > Araliaceae > Hedera > Hedera helix. Next base: position 38,233,701 of record OX359286.1, read on the forward strand.
AACACAAAAGAAAATACCCACCAATAGTTCATTAATAAATGCAATTCTGAGCCTAATAACTGCAAGATTAATCACACAATTACTTATAAAAAAACAAATCTTTTATCTCACAGGAACTTTAAATTAATAACAGAATCTAACACAGTGGCCATCAAATCATTTCAATGTGAATTGTGAATCATGCAAAAAAAAAAAAACTCTAATTGACCATTTGTTAATCATATGACGTTCAATAAACTAAAATGCTAACACCACAAAACAATTGACCATATTAAACAAAATTCACTGTGTTTCAATCGATCATTTGATTCCTAATTACATGCTCAAGAACTGAAATGATCAAAAAACAGCGCGTTAAGACTTGACAGAGAGAAAATTAGAAACCCTAAAAGTGAGAGAAGTTATTACAAATAGCGAGAAGAGGGCAAGGGCCATTATCGTTCTGAAGAATGATAGGCGTAGTCCGACCCAAGAATTGTATAACCTTGGTCTTGTGTGCCAATTCTTTTGCTGGTTCAGCTATTCGCTCTTCAGAAGAAGCCGCCATAGATGTTCCTTTCAGTAACTCCGATATATGTATGTATCTGTATCTGTACCTTTCAGAGCCAGATAATCTAGAGAGATGAACAGCGCGGGTGGGAAAAAGGTTTCAGAATGGGGCCGGACGAGATTATATTTAAGAAAATACTCCAAGAAAAGTTCTGGTTTTTTCTTTTCCAAATAGCGTGTGAAAATAAATGTCTTAATTTCTTTTTCTAGAATAAAATTTAAATAAATTGGACCAATAGATAGGGAAAAAAAATTATCTTTGGTCCTAAGCAAAAAGTTCAAATTGTTGTCTTGTTGAAAAAATAAAAGAAAAAAAGAAGTATTATTATATTTGACATACGAACAGAATTACTCCCTCCATCCTCATAAAAAAAATTATATTTTAAGTATACTGTTTTATACGGTACACGCATGTGTGTAATTAATGAAATATAAAACTAAATAACATATATATATATATATATATATATATATATATATATATATATATATATATTAGGGTAAAAAGGGTAGAAACTTTTGTAACACAGTTACACAAAATGGTGGGTCCACTCATATTCTTAATAGATATCCTTTACATATATGGAAAAAAAAAAAAAAAAAAAAAAACAGAGACAAGTAACAAATTTTAATCTAATTTATAATAAATTTCAGTAAATGCATGATGATTCTTTCACGATATGATTTTATTAAAATGGTTAAGTGGGTATTATGGTTATGGAATTTATCTCTAGTTATCCGAATATACTTTGCGGATTTATTTATTTATTTTCAAACGAAGTGTCCCATGGCCTTACCTCGTAATATTGTGCAACATTGCAATCTAAATTCTTAAATAATATCGTCAACATGGTAAAGAAAATGTTTTTAGTGGAGTAACTGCAATTGTTAAATTTCAATCTTTTGACAAGCTAAACAATCTTGTGGGTGGGGGCCAACATTATATATATATATATATATATATATATATATATATATATATATATATATATATATATATATATATATATAGGATGGTTCAAAAGCATACCTCTTAAATAACACACTTTCTTAAGTAGCATAAATTTATCAAAATGACGTCGTTTTGAAGAAGATATGTTATTTAAGAGAGGTATATTATTTAAGATGTATGCTTTAAAATTAATATAAATCTATTTAATTTTAGACAATATAATTATTAAAATTATAAATTTTCTAAAAATACTTGTAGTTACATAAAAAAATTTCTTCAAAAGTTAGATAAATCACTTCAATTTTAAATTTAATTTTTTGTAATGAATTATAAAAAATTAATATTAATCTTATATTATAAAATAAATGGAAAATTTTGTAACAGAAAATACTAATTTGTATAGTACTTGGGTCCAAGCCCTTGTGCGTAACTTCTGCATCTCGGGCTTTTTCACCAAATTCCTTTTTACAGCTCGCTCAGCCCAAGGTTTCCAATGTTCTAAGACGGGCTAATATAGAGTAAGTGGATGATTTGATCATTTTTGTATAAAAGTAGTATGCACGCACGCGTGATGCGTGTGATAGTAAATTATTTTTAAAATATGTTAGTTGATTTTTAAAAGCATAATATAAGAAAAAAATAAAATATAGATAAAGATAATAAATGTAACTTTCTTACTAAATTTACAAACTGTCAAATAATATATTTTCTTTTTTTTACAACATAATACGGTTAACTGTCATATTTTGAAAGATCAAAGAGTGAATAAATAACTAACGTTTTGCTATTTCTTAGTAATATAAATATATTCGTATTTCATAATACGGTTAACCAACATATTAATTAATTGATTACAATAAATTGAATCGAATTTTGCATAAAAATAAAATCTGCAGTACCTCGAAAGTAGGTCAATCGAGCAATAAACAAACACCTTTTCATTAAAAATTTCAAAAAAGTAAAAATAGAAATGATAATTTAAAAAGCGATTGCATAATTTATAACATAAATATATAAAATTAGTTTGTTTTATTATTTTATCCATCCATCCATCAGAAATTAGGAAAGGAGGGAGCCATGAAAAATTATTTCATGTTTTTTGAGCAAGTGAACAATATATTTTTCTCTCTCACATACATGTGAGTCCCATCACAGATGGATCCCACAAATATATGAGAGATGAAAGCATACTGTTGTTCATTTGCCCAAAAATATGAAATAATCTCTCAGGGGTCAGACTCAATGACCACGAAAGATTGAGCCAATTGACGTGGGATTCTGTGTGGGAAGCCTATTCTATTCATTCACATCCAATTTATTATTTTAAAATTTTAAATAAATCGTATTATTTTTTAATTTAAAAATATTTTAAATTAATTTTTTTAAATAATAATACTCTTATAATTTAATGCGGATGAAGTATATACTCCTAATAACATATCCTAAATATTATATTCATTCCTTACAGAAGTTGTACTTTTAAAATTCACAAACTAAGATTTATGTTTGACATATTTTAAAAGAAAAAAGAACTTTTCATATGATAAATTGTACTATTTAGAATTTAATATTAAGAAAATCTTAACATTTTCAATACAAATTTTAATATTCAGAAAAGTACTAAAAATGACTAAAAGATATAGTAAATAATAATTAACAGAAAATAGAAAAAAGAATTATAAATACTTGACATTTAGATAATTGGTAAGTTGAAGCCATGCATCTCATCGGTTGTTATGGTCATAGTTGTTACCATCTAAATCACTAACAAATTCCTGATATTATGAACTCCATAAATCTTAACCGCAAAAGTAGTGTACGTCTCTTTCTATGGAAAGGAAGAAGAGGTCAAGTCCCAACGGGATTGAGATCTCTCTCTTTTTCTTTCTTTTCTTTTTTTCATTTTATTTCCTCTCCTATTCTACCCTATCTAATATATTAATATCAACGAATTTTTGTATTTATTTATAAGATTAATATTAATAAAAACTTATATTTAAAAGTAAGACTCGAGATCAATTTTTTAATTAATTAAAGAATCAATCGAGTTCAGTCGTAATTTATATTATCTGATTGAGTTATAATATTAAATGTTTAGTTAAATATTTTTTTAATTATTTAATGTGGGTGTGTTGTTAAGATATTCATATCACATTCGTGTCTATTCATTTTTCGGGTTTTAATAATATATCTAATTATAATCACATTTAATTATGAATTTTATAAAATATAGCAAACTTACACTCATTACAAAATAAAATTTAGTCTATTCTATTATAAAAATATTAAAATTAAAATGTTCTATATAAAAAATGTGCTCTTTTTATATATATAAAAAGCTCAATCTATTCTATTATAAAAATATTAAAATTATATATAAAAATATAATTTTTTTAATATTATAATATTATAAATATAATATTTATTTCTTTAAAATGTACAGGGATAAATTGAAGAATGAATATAATGGAAGAGATTTTAATCTGTGTCACAATTTAATATTTATCGTTATTATAAAAGATAATATTACAATAATTAAAACTTGTCCATATAAAATAACTTGAATAAAAAATATAATGGGGGAGAATTCGCAAAGTATGTATCGCAAGTTGGATTTGGTAAAATAATGAACTCAAGGGAGGGGTCACCGTTTCATTTTGATCAATGAGAGTTTTTTTTTTAATTTTTAAAATGATATTTTTATATATATTTTTAATATTTTTATATGTGCTCTTTTTATATAAAAAACGAGACACTCTATTCTCTTATAAAATAATGACTAAAGTATATATTGTACCTTAAAATTATATAAATTTTGAGTTTTGTAATTTAATATTTAAAATGTATCGAAGCGCACCTTAAAACTCTTTTTTATAGACAAAATGCACTCTTTAAAATTTTTCGTTATAAAAAATGCACCATAATTTTTTTTTATTAAATAAAATCTATCCTCAATTTTGAGTACAAACAGTATTTTTTAAACGAAAAAATATTTTATGGTATATTTAAATACGTTTTAAATATTATAGTGTAAAACTCAAAATTCCTATAATTTTGAGATATAATCTATATTTTAATCTATAAAAATATTAAAATTATATGTAAAAATAATATTTTTTAATACAACTAAGCCACTCACAGTCGCAAGTCTAAAATATACTCTACAAAAGACGAGGATAAAGAATAAAAAAGAATAAGTATAAATATATAATAACTAAATATTATATTTATTTACATTATTAAAAAATAAATATGATATTAAAATTTGTGATATATTTTATTTTTTAATAGTATAAATAAATATAATATTTAGTTATTATATATATATAGACTTATCTAATAAAAAAAACAGTTACGCACCACATAAGGATAACCCACGTGACACGGTCTATGGATTGATGACTTGGCGTCAATTCATTGGCTTTCTTCTTTTGGCATTGTACGGACTACTGTTGACATATATCAAAGAATAATTTTAGATGTACAATTTTAAATATTATATATATTATAATCATTAAAAATGAAATTTAAGACGAATTTTTTTTCAGTAATTAAAATATATATAATATTTAGAATAATATGTGATTGTAATGTTTAGAATAATGTGCGGCTATAATGTTGGTAGAGTTGCCCTATATCAAATCATCGTACGGACAAAAACTATTACATATGTTGATGTGACCACCGTGGGGTGCGTGAGATTTTTCAATTACTTCCGACCGCAGAACCGGCAAATTTGTAAATTGAAAATGTACTTTTATTTCATGTTTTATTTTTAAAAGTAATACTTTCTTTCTTTTGTTTTAAATTATAAAATTAATATTAATTTTTAAAAAATTAATTTAATATATTTTAAATTTTAAAATTAATATAATTTATTAAAAATTATGAAATATTATATTTTTTATTTTTTCTGTCCTAAGATAAAAAAAATTATTATTATTTTAAATAGTTATAAGTTAAATGTCTATTTAACTTAAATAATTTATTTTTCACAATAATTTGACTATAATATCCTTAGTATTAATTGTAATATTTCAATTCTCTATACATATTTATGGAACGTCACCAGTCACTTGTAAAAAAATATACAATTAAATGAAAATTTAAATATAGATAATTTTATTATTTTATCCTATTTTTTAATATGCACAAAAAAGTCAACTAGAATTTTTATTCTGAGACTAAAAAGATAATGAATAGTATTTTTATATTTTAAAAATATTCAACACTATATTGACTGAAATTTAAAAGGCTCCATGTTAAGTTTGAGTTTAAAAATGTTTTAAATTAACTTTAAAAAAAATAATAATATTATATTTTAAAACGAAAAGATTATATGATGACAATGACAAGAGCATGATGTCATTTTGAATTACTACTAATAAAGAACGATCCTTTTTGTTGATATTTTTTAACAAATAAGACTTTTTTTTTAAGAACGTAAGGTGTGATAATATATATACTTCAAATTTTATTATTTGTGCTCTACAAATAAAATTTGATTTTTTTTATTAAAGTATCATTTTGATATTTTCATAAACTTATTTATCATTTATTTGAGGGAGTAGTAAAACTGATTTATTTTTCATGTGAGAAAGTTTTTGTGAAAATATTAAAAGTTATTTAATTTAAATTTTAGAATAATAATTGGTGAAAGTTGGATTATATTTTGGAATTGATAATTTCACATAGAAACGTGATATTCTCACATTTTTTAAAAAAATAAATCGCGAGTAAGATAGACTCACATCACATGAGATAGACTGACGTAAAAATAACACTTTGTATTTGCACGTGATTGATTTTGTACACATATCAACTCTCTTAAACAAAATTGTTATTACCTAATTCTTTCCCCCCTCCCTTCTTTTGTTAGCGGGTATTTTAAAGATAAATTTGCTAATCTTATATATAGCCAATATTCCTTCCTTAAACTCCAGATCTACTTGTCCTCGTCAAAGGCTTGAAGGTCAGTAATGGCCGTGGCCCTTACCCTCACCCATGCTGTTAATCTCAACGACAATAATAAAGAACAACGGGTACGAACAATAAAAAAAATTCCAAACTTTTGAAAGATATTAATATTAATTGTTGAGTTATTTATTTATTAGCACCGAAGGGCCGTTTATATTGGTCTCAGCCCTTATTCAATCCTAATTAGTGACCATATTAAATCCTAATTAGTATGAAAGTTAAATATTCAGCAATGATTAAGATAACAGTTATTTTCTCCAATTATATTTTCGATATACGATTCCTAACAAGAGTCTTTAACTTAAGGAACTGAATAAGTACTATAAATATTAGGTTAACAATTGAGATATGATTCTTTTTATACAAGTCAATGTCCAAATCAAAAGTTGAGCATATAAATAGATTCGAGCATTAACATTTACTTTTTAAATCGTATCAAAATATGCAGAATAATATTTTGAATTTGAAAAATCATGTAAATGTATAAACTTTAATGCACGCTAAACAAACATGTATCTTACACATTAGGCTAGAATAATCGCTTATTATAACCGCTTATAAAAATATTTGACACAACTTAAAATTATATTGTAGTGAAACTTAATTACATGACTAGCTTGTTTAATTTTATTCAGCTGCCCCCTAAGGTCCAGTTCTCTACTGTGCTTCCAGTCCTTGGTTTCTTTTCACAAATTTTAAATTGCTGGGATCAACCTCGTTTGCTGTTCTTCACCACCATTACCATTATAGGAGGGGGAGGAGGATATTCCATTAATTTATTTCTTTTTTTGGGATTGTGTTTGTGAATGGAGTATTACTAATTAATTACTATTACCTAGAATATACTCCGTACGTAAAGTAAGGGGGCCTCTAGATGAGAGTGCAACTAGTGAGTTTACTAAAAGGAGAAAAACAAGATGAGGTTCTTTCCTTAATCATTCATGTCCTTTGGCTTTGTTCCAAACTATACGCAAGCAAAAAAAGAGAGAAATTATTCTCTACTGGAAAAAATTGTTTGATATTTCTCGTCTTAGCTGTGTATGAAGTTTTTTCCTAGCTAGGGTTTATATTTATAGTAATACTTTCTCTCTTATCCCCATAAAAATCTTCCATTATTTTCTTGCTTTCCTTTCAGATCTGCTTTTGTCTGGGTTTCCTCTTTTGGATCCGATCAACTTCCATCCTTAATTAGCCATAAATAGCCAGCCCCTTTCTATTCTTAGAAACCTAACTAAGTAGCTGAGATTTTCTTGGAAACCCTATATACATACTTATATATATATATATATATATAGAGTGAATTAATTAATTATAATTTTTTCTGGGAATTTCTTGGAAATCGGTTTGGGTGAGCATAATTATAAATAAATTAATTAAAAAAATATAAGAGGGAATGGTGAGAGGAAAAACAGAGATGAAAAGAATAGAGAATACAACAAGTAGGCAAGTGACCTTCTCAAAGCGCAGAAGTGGACTCCTGAAGAAGGCGTTTGAGTTATCAGTTCTTTGTGATGCTGAAGTTGCACTTATGGTCTTCTCTCCAACTGGGAAGCTGTATGAGTTCTCCAGCTCATCTAGGTACGTACACTACTTCTTTTTCTTCTTCTTTTTATAATTATATATGTATATATAGTATTTCTATAACCCTTCATCTTCATCTTCATAATCAGATCGATAACTATTTTATGAAACTGTTTTGGAAGCTAATTTAATTATTTTCAGCATCGAATGGTGGGTTTAATTTCTATTTACTTTTATCTATATATATCATTGTACTATGTTGATGATAATAGTTAATTATGGTATTACTTTTCTTTACTATACACTAGCTGCTAGCTTAACAAGTACAAGTACATAATCACAAGCTTTTATTGTCTGCACAATTAGTCGTCATCTTATTTCTTTTCTAGCCAGCTAAAACTTTTTTCTTCTTCTATGGAATCAAATCTTACCTACTGATTTTGTTTCTATCTAGCTATCTATCTATCTATATATATATATGAGTGCATCTGGTCTTAATTTGTTTACTTTTCTCAAAATCCCTAAGTAGTGGAGATGATATTAAGATTGAGTACACTAATTCCAAATATCAAGATTGCGGATCTATCTATTAATATATTCCAAAAGGAAAATTCTATAGGAAGCATTTTATGCTAAATATGAAACAATACTCCCTCCTAAGAGTTAAATGACTTCTAGTTTTGTTTTAAAATATGAGCAAAATGAATTTTGAAAGTATAAATATACAAACGCGTGCTTCATTTCTCAAGAGGGGATAACTATCTACTTAATTCTTACATTTTCAGTAAGTTGTTGTTACATTTTGAAATAAAGGGAATCGTTTTGAATTCTACACATGGCAAGGTACAACAATTTTGAATTCTACATACGGGAAGGTACAATAATTTTTCTCATGATAACTTCATTGGGAAATTAAATTGTCTAAATTAAAGCATGCTTTTATTGTACAAAGGTTAGCTAGTACTTCTCTCTATTTTTATTTATATTCTTCTACTTCAATGTTGTAACGCACTAGCTATTTACTGAAAATATATACTAATAGTAATATAAGTAGATAATATTTTCTCAAAGGCTTAATTAGTTCAAAACTATCCTATTAATTCTGTACTTATCTTCAAACTAACAAGGAGACTTTCAAGCTTTTCAGGAAGATTAGTTACAGATACATATTAACACTTTTATTTGGACACTTTCCCTATAGATGGAATATTGCTGCTCTCTATTCTTCAAATCAACCAGCACTAAAGAATAAGTGATTATATCAACATTATTTTTTCCCTTGTTAATGGGATTAAGTTTAGTTAATCATTTATTAAGATATGATTAAAGGAAATGCTGATATTTTATATGCAAACATACCAAAATTTCATCAGTCAACACTCCCTTTTTATATATGAAGCATCTAATCACTTTCTATAAATTCTTTATTACAAAAGCATCAGATGATCTATATGTCCTCATTTAGAATTCATGCCTATTGCTTTGGAAGAACATGTTCTCCAGTTTGAAATAGACAACATTTCCCAAGTTCCATTGTCTTTTCTTTTTCTGGATATTAGAATTGAAAACAAAACTCCAAATATAAATTCATGGTCTTTTCTCTTTTGTTCATGAAAAAATAAAACCCCAAGCTTCGTGGTCTATTTTTTTCAGTTATTGCACAATCTTTGGATTGGTGGTTGTTTTACTAGCAGAGGCTATATATATGCATAATTGCCTATTCGAGCTACAATGGATCTTGGATCAAGGCTAGCTCCTCTTAGATCTGGGAAGATTAGTCGGTGTAAGCTCATTAATTGATTTCAATATTATTTGATTAATAATCACTATGATAAGGGGTTGAGGTACAATTTAAAGCTACTGGTAAATACCAATTCTAAACTCAAGCAGAAGGGTATGTCTCCTTTTGGAACTCCACAAAAACCATGTCACACCAAAAAACTAGAAACAATCACATTAATTGAATTTATAAACTTTATAATTAAACGAATTTACAAAGTAAGATAAAATTAACTAAACAGCTAAAATATATTTGTAGGCGAAGAATTTCGTACCTCGCTAGGGTTATGATTTCGTATCGATGATGGAGGCGAGAAATCTGCGAAAAATATGGAATCAATTAATTGATTGAAGAGAGTAGAAGAACATGTGAGCAACTACTCGAGTAACACAAGGCAAAGCTCTCGGGGTCTCAGCGTAATCGTTAGTGTCCAAGAGTCTTTCGTGTGTTTGTGATCTTGAGGGAATCCAAGTTCGAATTTGAGGGTCCAAGTGTAATCATAAGTGTCTCAAGTCAAAATTGAATTCGAAGTCACCAGCAAGTTGAGAGATGATTCGAGTCCCTTGGGTCTGGAAAGAATTCTCTAAATGGCCAAAAGTCCCCCCTCTTATGAAGTTGGGGGGGGGGGGGATATTTATAGAGTTCCTGGTTAGGGTCATGTGTTAGGCATGTGACTCTGGGAAATTTTTTAGAAATACCATAGTAATAGGAAATTTTTTAGAATACTCATAGTTACCCAAGTAATGCCTAGATCGTCCTGTTCTTCTAGTCACCAATCAAATTCCTTAATTGATTCTTGATAGGAGTTACCTCCACAAGCCTTCTGTCTCGGGACTAGTGGAGGTCCCTTACAAGTCTCGTTCATTTATTCCCGTCTTGTTCATTTAATTCTTTAAGTCATATGTGAAACCTAATTTTGTACTTGGGCCCACAATATTGATATAATCTGAATAATAAAATTTAAACCTTAAACACCTGAAATTATCCTTTAAATACTAAACAATAAGCTGAAAATTCTAATTACGAAAAGAATAACAGAATTATGAAAAGACCAAATAAGTTTAAAAACTAGTAAAAACTTCAGAAGACTCAAACATGTCTTTTTAGATCTCTTTTTGGCTTAAAAATGGCCGAAGGTGATGAATTTTGAACTTTCATTGAAAGTTTTGATGTGATATGTTATATACTACGTAACTCCCAAATGATTAATTAAAAGTTATGATCAAAACAAGATTATTATTTTTTTCTGTCCTTTCTTTGTGCACCGTGTCACTTTTGTAGTAAGACACAGTGATTTTTGAACAAGGAACTGATGGACAGCAAGTGGCAATGGTTCAATTATTTGCAAAATGCAGTAACCTTTCTCCCTTCCTAAGGATAGAGTAAAGTAGTTTATTTTCCTATATCTGAAAAAAAGAAGACTTATTTGGGATAGAAAAACATGCCATCAATGTCATGATCCAAAGTAACCAGCGAATTGGGGTACATATGTCTTATGTATATAGGCTTGTAATAATATTTACTATAAAGTAGCTAGGGAGTCCAATATTGGGTGGCTTATGATCAGCATTAAACTAGTATAGTTCCATGCATGTTAACTAGTCTAGAAGGCTTTTTCGCAAATCAAGTTTCACTTGGTCTTTAAATTTTGAAAAGTAATATCTGGCAGTAAGAATTTTTGTGTGTGTTATGTTTAGAACTTATAAAACACACGGAAAGAAAAGAAAAAAAAGAGAGAAAATTGAAATCCAAAAACTATATATTGACAGTTTTGTTGTTCAATATATATCTTTCATTTATGAGTGAGTAATTGTCAAAGATTTGGTTTCGATCAGTTTACTCGGTGCCTTTAATAATTTTGAAAGGCTGCATGCATGCATGAACCTATGACATAATAATGGAGGCGATAACATGAAAGTTGTAAAATGTTTCCGCTACTATTCGACCTATAATTAGCCAAGTACGGTTTAAGATTTCAAACATTCCTCCCTCAGTAAATGAAAGTTCTATATGTAAAACAGTTGGTGTGAATACTTATCATCAAATAATAAACTTGATTCCTAGTGTGTTTATATTATCTATATTCTTCCTTATTTGTATGACAATTGTGTTATATTTAATTTCTGAATTTTTTTCTCAAGGTTGAGTTGGGGGAATTATGATGCGCAAACAATGGTTGATGCAAATTTGAAAGATATTGTCAATAATAATTGATTTTCACTGATTTTTATTCTTTATTGCTTTCAGTACTACAGAGACAATAGAACGGTACTTGAAGAATGCCAAGAACCTAGAAACACGCAAAAGTGCAGCAGCTGAAGAACATATGCAGGTTAGCAATTCTTTTCCCAATACTGTTAGCCAGCAACTGATGCTTTTTGTATCACTTTCGAGATCTATTTCATTATATAGTAGCCAAGTACTAATGTTTAAAAGTCAATATTGTTGCGTTTACAATACTTATATCCCCATGGCTTTGGTACCATGTTGTCGGGATTGAATCATATATGAGTGGGTTCGACCAATTACGACATAGTAGTTGTTCTTTGGAAGTCAATTGTAATGTGTAATTGAATTTGGAGATTTAAATCTGGTCTTGGATTTGTCTAAATTTTAGTCATGGGTTTGAGCCTAAATTATAACATGTAGGTCTTTTCTAGTTGCTATATAAATAATATGCATATGGAGCATGTAAAACACACATATGAATACATTAGACATACATGATTAATCACAATTTAATGAACTTAAATATATTGTGTCATTAATTTTTCGTTCTTGTTTAATGTCTATTAGATTGTTTGTCATATTCGATTTTAAATTTAGCACTTGTTAACAAGATTGATTGTCAAACGCGGATATTTGATAGGCTATTCATGCACACCATATCCCTAGTGTTGCATGCATAATTGATATGATAAAGAAGCATTACGTACATAATTCCTTGAATTTTGTGCTCTTGCAAGTTTTCAATTTTGTGCAACTTCCCTTATTAATTTGTTTTCGCTTGCTACAAGGAAGCCTCTTCAACTTTATAGCCACATGAATGCACATATATGCACCAGAATTGATCAGATCCCTTGTTTACTTGAATTAATAATAACTCTAAAATTATCAACATTATGTATACTTTGTGCTAAAGCATATTGCATTTATCATGAAACGTGTTTTGTGTATATATATATAACTCTCGTGAAAAGCAGTACTGGTTAATCTACTTGTACATGCAGCATCTGGAAGAAGAGACGGCAATGATGACCAAGAAGATTGAGGATCTTGAAGAGCGTAAAAGGTATGAAAGAACAAAATTTTAGATCTTATTGACCAGCTGCTCATATATATTTAGATATTGTTAATAGGAATTAAGCTGAACTTAATTATAGAAGCTAACACATATATTAATGCAGAAAGCTCTTAGGGTTTGGTTTGGAGAAATACACTACAGATGAGCTACAAGAGATACAAACGCATTTAGATCAAAGTTTAAGCAATATTAGGGCAAGAAAGGTATGAACACACCAGTATATATATATATATATATATATTCGTAGGCATATTTCAAATATAAAGAAATATTAACCACTCAATTCTGTGTGTTCATTTTTCAGCACCAGTTGTTTAAGCAGAAGATTGAGCAGCTGAAGGAAGAGGTACATATTTGTATGTGTTTGTATATACATGTGTAAAAGCTGAAATGGTGACATTTTCCCTCTATTAAAATTTTTATTTGTTCTACAAAAACGAGTTCTCTACAATAATAATAGTTTAAAATAAAGACGTTCTCATTTAACCATCAAATTTTGCATTTTCTTGCCACTACTTTTAAACTAATACTCCATACTAACTAATTATTTTCAGGCCTAAATTTAAAAATAAAATAAAAATCAACTTTAATATTTGCAGATTTTGTAAATGATATTCTTCTTGGGAATCAGACTGAATATATAAAAAGTGTACAGATTATATACACAGCATGAACACTAACTAATATTTATTGCTTTGATCATGACAAATTCAGGAGAGAAGCTTAGCCAAAGAAAATGCAGAATTACAGAAGAAGGTTGGTTTGTGACTTCAGTAGAGTTACATATTCCGTTTATATATGACAATCACAGTGCTTAATGAATAATAATCTTATTATATACTTCTTCCTGCGTCCAACTTAATATATACTAATACAACGTAGATTATTTTTGTCGTCACGTTCTAAAATTCGTACCCAAAATCATGATATATTATTACTTATAATATTCATTCAACCCCTGGTTCCACATGTGTATATACTAACCCAAGATTTTAATTAATTGATTTCAGTGTAATGGGTTAGAAAAAACCCCCCTGGAAATTACATGGCAAGAAGTGCCGAATAGAGAAATCCCGGACGTGGTGACACAATTGTTCATAGGGCCGCCTAGCTAAAATTAAGATGAAATGTGATCATCTAATTGTGATCATTTTTGTGTTTATGTACTTCCAAATGAGAATTGTCAAGCTAAATAATTCTGGTGTGATACGTACATGCACCATTAATAAAGTCCGTACTGTTAGATAATATTTGATGCATGAGATGTGCACGTAACTTTTATATTCCATTATTAATCATCAAAATTCAGCAATATCTCAAGGACATGGCGGGCTAGTGGCAACCTATGACTAATCCTATTATTGGGGAAAAAAAGAGATGACGCCGTGAAGGAGAAGGAGAAGGATAGAGAGGAGAGAATTTTAATTCAAGAGATGTTGCCCTCACTAAGTGCACATGTTGTTGTAGACTGGGATATATAATCATTCAAACTTCAAATCTTAAACTTTTTATTGATATCAAATTTGTTATTTTAGCAATTTCGTTAATACCAATTTTGTTATTAATTCCACTATTTAATTAATCATAATCATGTTATTTTGACTGTTATCGATCCACAACCACAATCATATTTTTTTCTTATACTTTTTTAGTTTATCAAAAAAAAGATTAGCAGAGCAATAATTACGTTATCAGAGCAATAAGTGTTATTAAACAAATTTAAGTATCATTAAAACAAGTGTAAAAATATCGTTAAATATATATTTATTCTGTTAATATAATTATTATTCTAACATTATCATCTCTCATAAAAAAAAATCATCTTTCTTTATATTGTTTTTACTTGGCGAGTACTTTTGTTACAAAAGAAAAATTACATCGTCTAAGTGAGACTTTGAAAGCCTAATTACTTAAAAGACGAACTTCCCAATTAATTTGCAGTTACAATTATGTTACTGATTTCCCAATTAATTGCAGTTGCAATTATTTTTCCGTGTGGACCATGTGCACCCGAGAATATTTGTCCTAATGAGCTCTACATCCATCGATAAGTATATAAGTACATAATATTTAAATAATATATTTATTTTAATTAATTATTAAAAAATAAATTTTAATATTGAAATTTATATTTTATATATATATATATATATATATATATATATATATATATATATATTAGATAATTTTTAGTTAGAGAGTATTGTGAAAAATATAAAATACAAAATATTTATTTATAAAATACAAAATAAGAATAAACTGATACTATTAAGTGTATTTAACTCAAATTAGAGTCGGCCAACGACCAGCATTTATTAGGTACAAGTTATTGAACACGTGGTAAGTTGGTAACTTCATCACTTGAGTCGAAGACCAATGACCACCAATCACATTAGACAAACATACACAACATATGAAGTCTATTGTCACAATTTTTGATGATTAATACACAACATTATACAAGTTGGTTGATTTAGAAGGTAAAGGGTGGGAAATGAAAATACTTATTAATCATCAAAAATTGTGACAATAGACTTCATACAACTATACTAATAGATCTGTGTTTTTTTTTCTAAACTTAACCCCATTTAATTATACTATTAAAGGTAAAATAATTTTTATACATATATTATATTTAATTTATGTACTTCTGCACATCTTTTTGTGAACAAAAAATTTGTACTACACTTAAAGCTATGCTTCTGAGGGCCAAATGAGTATTTTTTTTATAAAAATATCTTTAATTTTGAGACGAATTACAAATGTATTTATAATTTTAAAATGAAAAAAATGGTGCCGTCTACGTGGTGGATTGATAAGAGTGTGTCGCGTGACGGATCACAAATATATTTATAATTTTAAGACGGGAGAAATGGTACGTTTACGTTGTAAGTAATTATTTAGTAGTCCTGAAGCACCTCTCACGTGGTGTCCGCACCACTCATGTGTTGTTACTTCAGTACTTAAAGTGATATTTTAAATACTAAATTGAAAATACATAAATAATGTAAGGTACCACGTGATAGATATTCCGAAAATATTTAATAATTTTTCCTACGTGGTTGATGGGTAACAGTGAATCGTGTCTAATAACAAGTTTAGAGCTGCAAGCAACCTTCCTCCCCTTGATGGACGGAGTACACGATTATGTCGGCACGTAACCAACTCTTCTCAAGTCAAGTGCAGTCGATTTTGACAGCCCAAATCTTCAAAGTTCTCAAACACCCGAGGCAACTAAGCAAAGCAAAAGTAAAAGCTAAAGCAAAGAGTTGCATGTTACCTTGTCTTTCTCTCCCTCTCTTTTTCTTTACCTAATTGAATTGGGTATTGGGTGGTTTTATACCAGTGGGTATTTCTAGTATCTCTGTCCTGAAATCTTGGAGATTCAATTTAGCTAGCCTTGTAGAAAATTAACAAAGGCAAGTAGCTCTCTTCTGGGTTCAGTTCAGAGTTGGAAATAAATGGGTACTTTGGCTGCTTCTCTTGTTCTTCCACCAAAGCTAAAGCCTAATTCTGAACACCGAACTTCTCTTAACATATACAGAAGATCAAGAAAACTCAAAAAGAATCATTCTTTACTCCCTGTAATTTTCTATTCATTCTTTTTCTCTCTTTTGTTTATTGTTTGACCAGATGATGTTAATCTTTATTTATTTATTTTATTGTTGATTGATTATAATATAGCATATATGGGTTTTGGTTGGAGCAGGTTGCCAGATTATTTGGGCCAGCTATATTTGAAGCTTCAAAACTGAAGGTTCTTTTCTTGGGAGTTGATGATAAGAAGCATCCAGGGAATCTTCCAAGAACTTATACACTTACCCACAGTGATATTACCTCCAAACTCACTCTAGCCGTCTCTCAGAGTATTAACAATTCTCAGGTAATTTTAATCAATCATCTAATACCAAACACATAAAAATCTTACCTTTGGGTTAATTTATTGTTAATCAATTAGACCAGTAGATATGAAACAGAGGAAAAACAAGGAAACATGTTTTTTTTAACAGAATATAAATTGTGCTGATATGATTCCCTTCTAGGTGATCCTGACGTACCTAACTCAGATCCAAGTACAGGACTTTTAATTTTTTTGTAACTGTTTATTATTGATTTTGAAGCAGTCTGGTTCCGATCTTAGCTTCATGTGTGTAAATTTTCTCGAAAGGAATAAAAATTGTTTTTTTTTTATTTAACTACTTGCAGATACAAGGGTGGTATAATAAACTACAGAGAGATGAAGTGGTAGCAGAATGGAAGAAAATTCAGGCAAAGATGTCTCTTCATGTTCATTGTCACATAAGTGGTGGTCATTTCTTATTAGATATGTTTGCCAGGCTCAGATTCTTCATCTTCTCCAAAGAACTCCCTGTGGTAATTCCATTTCTATACATATTAATTACTGTCATAGTAATTATTCTTTATCTTTTTCTACTATTTTTAAAAAGTATCAATATTTATTATTAAAAAAAATGAACAGGTTTTGAAGGCTTTTGTTCATGGAGACGGGAATTTGTTTAGCATTTACCCAGAATTAGAGGAGGCTTTGGTTTGGGTTTACTTTCACTCAAACCTTCCAGAATTCAATAGGGTGCAGTGCTGGGGTCCACTTAGGGAGGCAGCAGCACCCTCTAGTGGGGCCAAGGAAGAGTTTGAGAAGAAAGAAACAAGTCCATCAAGTAACTGGAAGATACCGCAGCCATGTGAAGAGGAGTGCTCATGTTGCTTCCCACCAATGAGCTCAATCCCTTGGCCACCACATCTTCCAAACGTTGTTACTGATGATACCCACCAGAGCTTGCCACAACAGCAATAAATCTAGCTCAAATTAAGATGATCACGTGATATATATATAGATTTGTAGTAACTAAAGATATTGCATTTAGCAAAAAAAAGAAGAAGATATTTATTGTAAATTGTAAATGTAAATACAATAAGTATTTATTTTTTCTTTAGGATAGAAGACGCCATATCAAAAATATATGTAGTAGGGGTTACAAGATTTTGATCCCAATTTCTTTATCTTATTGTTATGCATGTATACATTCAGGAGTTAAAATTTCAGTCATGCTATCCATGACCATAATATGCTCTCTTTCTTAAAATTATATTTGACAAGTTAATTCTTGGAATTAAAAGCCAACATTAAACGGTTGAAATTAATGTTAATCAGTAAAGGTTGGCCAGTGAATATGTACAACTAACCTTAGTTGAGCCTACCATACAAGAACTTTTTGTACCAGTTTTGTCACACCATGGCCTTGAAGTTTTGACAGTAGCAGCAGCCTGTCTCAACCATAACATGGCTTGTGGGTTATCAGTTGTAGCCTAAGAATATTAAAAAGAACAAAGACGTATAAAAAGAAAACACTTTCCACACGCTTAAAATTCATTAGCAGACAAGTTTTAAAGATATGCCCATGCGCCAGCTAACTACTTGTAATGTTACGACAAATTTCTGTTTCACAAAGTACTACTAGAACAATCGTGTGATGCAACCTTATTTACATATACATCTCCAGTAATAAACTTAACTTGTACTTACAGAATACTGGGAAGAAGTTATTGAGAATTAAATAACAGCTCCCACTGTACAATTTTATCTATCATGTCAAAAAGGCAGATGACTCGAATCATCAATTTGCCAGGAAGAAGAGACAATCTGTCCCTTCCACTTTTTATGTCAGCTTTTAAACCTCTGCAAATCGTTTGGTTCAAGCAAACCAAACCTCTTCTGCATTTCCATTTTAACTCATGGCAATGATTTTTCTCTGTCATTCAACCGAAAAGTAACTTTATAGTGATCGTAACTTCACATCAAAGAGTCACCGGATCTGAGTTCTTCCGAGGAATGATGCTCCGATTTCACTTTCAGTGTTCTGCATGAAAAGGTTCCATTAGTATATAAGCTGCTTATTGTCTTTCCAATGCAGAGATTAGGAGGTGCACTTTGAGACACAAAGCAAGTAAAAACTAAAATCTGCAAGGGGTTCACATAGCACTACGACACAATCCCACATTCAACAGGTAAGAGAAGTTTAGGTATTTCCAAATTACAGTAAATACAATTTAATACTTTCAACAGGAGGTGGCATGTACCAACACACAGTAAGTTCGCAAGGAGATAAAACTTGTTTCTATGAATCAGAAACCCACTAAAGTAACGGTAGAAGCAAAGTGATAATTTATTAATGACAAATGCTGCGACATGTGAAAATTATTTGTTAATGTCATGCAAGTTACCTGAGATTTTGGAGATGGGAACACATTCCAGAACCTCAGTGTTTCATCTCCTGCTCCTGTGACGATAGTCTGCAACAATAGTTGTCATAATTAAGGATTTGCCTGTATGATATGGACATATAAAGAAATACAGCTTATTCATTAAATGACCAAGGTTTATTAAGTTACCTGCCCATCTGGAGAGATGGCGAGATAAAGAACTCTATACGAATGGCCAGTAAGGGTCGCCAACTGCATCAGCAAAAAAGTTAAAAAAACATAAATTTAGGAAGCAAAGACTTTTTCTCAAAGGCTCAGGGTATAGTACCTTTGACATCGTAGGATATCTCCAAACTATTATCTGGTTTTGGGAATATCCATGGGTGCTGACAAGTTCATTGACATTTTTAGACCAAACAAGATTGCACACCTGTCACAGGTAAACGAGAATTAATACATCTTAGTAATAGTTATCACACATGCATCTAATTTTATATCATTTCATGAAAAGTTATCAATGGTATTCCATGCTTCTCATCATCACCAAGAATTGCAAAACACCTACAAAACCTAGAAGGGAGGAGTAAGTGAATTCAATTTACTTTATCGCCAAGAATAATTTCACTGAACACTTTATAAGCTAATTAACTATAGCGAAAATAGAATTGAGCTTATGCAATCATACTCCGATGAAAACATTGTGACCTTTGACCTCCTTTACTTTTGATGGTTATCAGCCCTACTTACTATGTCAATATGAGGCATTAACTCCAAAGACTATGATTACAGTCACTCAACAATCATGCAAACAGTAGGGAATGATGCTCAGCTAAAGAAGAACTACTTATTTTTGAAGTGTTGATAACAAAAATAGAAACTCCAGTTACTGTATCGAAGTCTGCTAAGAAATTTGTGTTGTGTATTTTTTCATCTGCACCTTTGCCACACAAACAATGTATATTAACTCTAAGTTAAGTAAAAACAGCACAAATAACATCTCTTCAAATTATTCGAAGTGACATTCATGTTGTAAGGGGTTAAAAAGTCATGTGCCAGATTACTCATATTACATCATAAAATGGAAGTGTTTCCCAAAAGGGACAGTAATATGACATACAACTAAAAAATATCTCCTGCAACAAGCATGAATCAAATCCTCACAACCAGGCCATATATGTTACTGAAAATGCATAATGATAGGCAAGATTACCTGACTCCCAGTATCCATGCAGCTCAGGTGTGAATTAGTGGTTGTGTTCCAGAAACGGATGCATCGGTCAGCAGTACCACCACCTGAAGCCAGAAGTCCATGAAGATGGGGCGACCATGCAATTGCTTTCACAGCTGCTGTATGCTCGCAGTATTTCAGGACAGGTTGAGTTGAATGTTGATTCCAAACAAAAAGCTGAATAGAGTCAAGAAAATATCAATTATCATTTCCACTGGATGCTAATTCATGGACAGAGTAATGAGAATTAATTAAGCAAGAGTCACAGCCAAGTAAATGATTTTTATTATTAATTTATTTTTTAGATAATAATTTATTTTTACATACTCGATTATCATTTCCACCAGATGCTAATTCACGATTATCATATGACCACTTCAGTCCACAAACCTATATCAGAACCAGTGGAATATCAGCCCGAGAAAACATTAAAGATATAAACACGGAAATGGTAAAATATGGTATGAATAAGAAAATTCAATTGATGCTCAACCAAGCTTAATCAAAGTTGGAACCTGACCTCTGACTTGTGTCCACTTAGCTTACTAACATAATCCTCCTGAGCACGTATATCCCGTTGAAGAATACTTTTGTCCCGGCTTCCAGAAGATAACAGAGATGTACTCCAGGCTAAGGCCCCAACACGCAGCCGATGTCCCTCCATAGTTCTTACCCTTTTACAGCGAGAGGCATCCCAAATCTGCAAAGTACAAGGTAGAATTATTAGGTAATAACCCTGACCAGTGACTACCAATAGCTACCATGCAAAGATAAAGCTTAATGAGAAGTTAAAACAACATCTTTCTTCGATTTTCATGGTGGCTGTTTAAAGTTTCAATATATTTGGCAAGTTGAAGGTCAAGCAACTATTATTGAACACAAGTCAATTAATCAACCCAAACTAGTTGGGGAAGTAACTTTACTGAAAAATAATTTAATACGACTGCAGAGTTATGGTATTAACTTTCATGGAAATCCCAGATGTAAATCGAGGGAATACAATGCATCACAAACATTGATGGAAGTAGATGCTTTGGTTAAAGAGTTCTTCAATAGTCCCTTATATATCTCAGCCAAAGTGATTTAAATATGTTTCACAGCTTCCAGATTTTTCTAGAAGTGAGTTTAAATAAGAGGTAAATCATAGTTGATTTTATTTTTTTCCCTGAAGAGAAAATAAATTTGAGCAGATCTAATCCCAGACAACAAGTTGGAAATAGAGAAAAGTGGAGAAGCCCACAGTTAGGAACTCATTCATCCCTCAGCATGTAAGGATGAGCATCCAAACTCCCACACTTCGGTTCCTAACTAGTAAAAGTCAATATGGCATTAAAGGTTAATTTTTACAACAGAAAAGACTATATTACTCTTCTATAGGTTTCTGCATAGAGCAAACTCTACATATAGTTTACACATCATTGATTCAAGTACATGCTGTCACTCAGTGAAGTAAATGAACAAACTAACAAGTGAGTCCTGATCAGATAGGGTTCCAAACACCAAGGATTAATATTCTAATGCTCTTAAGGTGCTCTGATTGATTTCTTCCTATCAATTAGTAGAAAGCTGAATATGTTGCTTGTCAATAATGACTATAAAACAGAAAATTTCATCATTAATATTTTCAGAACTGTCATGTAATTGTAGTGCTCATTCTCTTATACCTTCAACGAGACGATTTCAGATGTTTCAACAGAGAAGGCATTGGCTAGTCAATTGATTTCTGGCTTCGCTTAGGCTACTATAAAGAAATAATAACATAAAAATCACTACTTATGACACCATAAAGATAATGAAAGAGAACACACACAAATTTTTGAACACACAGTGCCAGCATAGTAATTAGTTGACTTGAGCTAAGTATGAGCTATTAGTAAGAGTATTCTAGCTGGCTAACCTAGTTTGCTGAAATTACTATCTCATATTGCAATTCACAAACTGCCAAAGATTCAAATCATTTTATTAATTCATGATATAATACCCGCTTTTTTTCTTTTTCTTTTTTTGTATAAACACTATAGAATTTTAAAACACTATTAGTATCACCTGGAGTTTGCCATTGCTAGTTCCCACAGCAAGATGCGTACCACGCTGCGCCCACCCAACTGAACAAACACTGTCATCAACTCCCAAGTCACACAACTTTGTCACCTGTATGTATCATACCAGTAGAATATCGGTCATACAAGAACACTAAACAAGAAAAGGGTAACCTCCAAAAGCACAGAAAATACACATTTTTTATGCATGAATCTCAAAAAAAAAAAAAAAAGCAGATCAAAAGTAAAAAATTCACCTTGCTACTGCAAGCATTCCATAAGTAAACACAATTACCCAACCCCACAGCCAAAACATTGTGTGAAGACCAATCAACAAGATTCAGATAAAAATCATCCTGCAATGCAGGTGCATCCAAAACCTATAAACCAAATTCAGAAAAAACACCCATAAGTACCCAAGAAAACAATACCTACTATAACATAGCCATCATCACCAAATAGAAAGAAACTGAAACCCAACCTTATAAGGCGATCTTGGAACCTTCCTTGGAGATTTGACCGGGCTATGACTAACCCCGGGCAGCTGATCATCATCCGACCCGAAAGGCAATAAAGAATGCAAAGACTGGCGGGTTTCGGACTTAAACCTGAAAATATTCCGGGTCGGCGGACTATTAGGTAAATTCCTGGGAGTCGACTTGTCCGGGGTGACCGGAGGAGAGAAGCCCGAGTCGGGCCCGAACAATGCGGTGCGCAAAAGGGTCGCGTAGGCGGCGGAAGAGGATGAGAGAGAGTCGTCGGAATTAGGGGGAGCAGAGATATTGAAGAGAGAGAAATTGGAAGAGGATCGGCTAGGAATAAAGCGATCGCTGTAAATCGTGCGGGAAGGAGAGGGTTGGTAACCTAGAGAGAGAATATTTGTTGATGGGGTTGTCGGTTGGAGAGAAAGGGAGGGTTTTGAAGACATTGTTGGAGGAAGATTCATCAGAGAAGAAGAAGATAGGGATTTGAGGGGGGTTTCGTTTGTTGTTGTTGGAGCCGTAGGATTATTGTCCATGGCTGAAATTGAGGAGAGAGAAAATGAGAGTATTGTGAGATTTTAGGTAGACATAATGGAGTTTTGAGATTTGACAGAAGGAGGAGGCTGTTAATTTTCCCGGAAAAAAAAATAGATGTGTTTTTGCGCGAAAGTACAGAGGAGGTGGGGGCCCGAAGGTGAAAGAGTAATATACAAAAATAGAAAGTTTCTAAAAATAAATAAATTAAGATTGCTGAAAATATTTTACATTCTTATACTTCTAACATTTATAATTGTTGAAAATGATGATCTTCTTTTAAAAGTAAAATATAATATATATTTTTTTCTTTTTACTCAAAAAAAAATAAAATTCAATTCTATATGAACGACCTATAGACTTATATTTTTATATTTTTCAATAAAAATAAGATAACTTTGTATTTTTAAAAAATAATTAAGTAGTTTTATTTTTTTAATAAATTTTGTAATATTATTTATCTATATAAAAAAAATTAATTTAAAAAAATATATATAAATTAGCAGATTATAAATACTAATTTATAGACCGTCAAGAGGAAATATCTCTTCTTCTTTTTATTTATTAAAATTTATAAATACTTTGAGCTGATATGGTGTTAAAAAACTAAAGCTAGATAAAGATGGAAGATGGACCCATGGGCTTTGTAGTTGCTTGCATTCAATTTAACCTTGGACATACTCTAAGAGCAATAGGCCCATAGACAGTTGATGTTTCATAAGGCCCATTTCTTGTATCAACTTTCAGCAAGAATGTATCCCCTCTTCTCAATTATCCATCTTCTTGAATCTTCATACTGAGTGCAATACCATTATAATGATGCTAACACAATAAGTTTGTCTTGAATTTAAAAATTGCTTAGTTAAATGTAATTGAAGCTTGTTCGTCTCTGTTTATCGCATTGCTTTTCTTTGTAAATTATTAGTTTTATAGCTACCAAGTCTAAAACACCTATAACACAGTGGTACGAAAAAGTGTTAGTATGCACAGAAGAGGTTCAATTCTCGCTGTCAATACAAAACTAGAATAACGAAAAATTTAAAGAAAAAATGAAAAGGTTCTTGACGACTGGTGCGAATCAATAAAAAAAGGTTCTTCGTTCGACATGCTTGTGTTAAGCATATGGCTCCATGTTTCATTGCTTTGGTACGAAGACTGACTCGACTGTAAACTTTAGGTTGAAGCGAGAGGAATGGATCTGGGACGGAAGGACTCGAACCTCCGAATAGCGAGACCAAAACCCGCTGCCTTACCATTTGGCCACGCCCCATCTTAGCCTCATGCCATTAGCCAAAGAACGCGTTCAAGAGTTTTTTGAGTATTCTCAAAGCTAAGAAGATTAATCATTATTTTCTCCCTATAAGCAGAATTCATGGGCTCTGATTAATTATCCAGATTTTCATACAAAAACAATGATGAAACTTCCATTAGCTTCCTACAAGAAAGAAAGAAAAAGTCTAGATAAGATACCCCAAAGAGATGGTAACTATTTTGCCTTGTTGCATTATGGAGTATTTCTGAACTTTCCAAAGAACCAGGAATTGCTGGTAACAGTACCAGAATATCAGCTCAAAATGGAAATTACAGAACCATAACAGAACTTTTGATCTCAATCCTATACATGATCTAGAAAGAACAAGAATAACAATAAACAACTAGTACTACATTAATGAGTTCACCAAACTTTCACAAGACAAATTGTCAGAATTATTCATAGGCAGCTCTGAAAACTGGTTCTAATTCTGCATTCTACAAATTATAGCTATGTGTAATTCCTGATAATCATACAATGAGAAAGAATGATGAATATTTTCCACACTGAACAATTTAAGAAGGCCAAGAACATTGATGTAAAAAAATAAAAAATCAAGGAGGAGGAGGAGGTATATCCTCATGCTCAATTGTGGGTACTGTTCTAGTGCTAGTTGCAGTATGAGCTCTTACATGCCCCACCATTGACACTTGCAGAGCTTCCTCTTCATAAGTCCTTCTCTCCAATTCTTCCATTCTTGCTTTCTTCTTGACCTTCACAAACATTGCAATCAAAAGCAGTCCCAGAAGAGAAGCACCAATCGCAGCGCCAATTGAGCTTCCAACCGCTACTTTCCATCTACCAATTACCTTCTTTCTCAATGGTATCAATGGAGATTGAACAACCAAACCAAAATGACCATGCCCCATTGCAACACAAACATTATGGGATGCTTGATTACTTAGTGTCACCTTACCATCATGTTCAAAACTAGCACACAGTGGTATAATACCTGTGGTGATATTCACAAACCTTGTAATGTTACTGAAATCTATGGTGATTGGATTTTCCCTGACTCGAATTCCAACCTCAAATGGTGCACTAAAATTCATGTCATCACCGGCATTATAAGCTAGTAGGCCTAGAACAGGGGAAATGAGCTGATAACCTGTTAACTCATAATTATCATAGTATATAGATGACCAATTATGTCCAAGATTCTGCGTCACAAGCAGAACTCTTTCAGCACAAGGGCGGACTGTAATACCAATGCCTAAATGGAATTCTTTAAATTTTGCACCATACCTTCGGAGACTGCCACAACGAAACCTTATGGCATTAACATTGATCCCTGACAGATTAGCAGGTAAATGAAGCGTGTGTAGTTTACCTGTCCCAAAATAGTTGTCATATGACTGGAATGTGTAGTCTCGTATGACTAGATCGAGAAGACGAGCCGATTTGATCCCTTGAGCTCGAGTTGTTTTCATTGTTCTTGAAGATGCCAATGAAAGAATCACGAAAGTGAGAGAAATGAGATAGCCCATTTGAGGAATTGAAAGATTGGTTCCCAAGAAGTAGTTATCTAGCACAGCATAATATGCTAATTTTCATATATTTCTTGGGAAATTAAATCTAGCCAACCTTTTCTTTTCTATATATGGGAAACTGGTTGGAGTTGGGAAGAAGAGTAAAGTTGGGGCTCTTTGGGGAGAACTGATAATTCAAAGAAGCTTTCACAAATGTAATATGAAGTAAAAAGGGAAAGTAAAGGTCATTCTTGATGATTTTATATTTTATTGAGATTGTACATTTGGTGGCCTGAGATTGTTTAGTTCAAAAGATTGCCTGCCGGTATGGAGAAAGTGCATATTAGTTGGCTAGGAAAAATAATTTTTTTTTTTTTT
Organism: Hedera helix; assembly: GCA_947179155.2. Classification (NCBI taxonomy): domain Eukaryota; kingdom Viridiplantae; phylum Streptophyta; class Magnoliopsida; order Apiales; family Araliaceae; genus Hedera; species Hedera helix. The sequence continues at coordinate 38,260,448 of OX359286.1, forward strand.
TTGCAACTAAATTATGTTTATCACAATCCATATCCCATAGTGTGCTTCTTGATTAATAAAGCTCAGTGATTATTATTTTGTGCACTAGAAGTCTAATTGGGTAGATTAGCCTTGAATTGAAGATTATGGGGAGGTGGTTAGAAGGTTGGAGAAATGATTTTGAGCATGGGGTTCATCATGATATTTGAAGTCAAAAAGGAGAGAAGGCGTGCTTAGGGAATGGAATGAAGGCAAAGTTCTCTCTCTATGCATGTGGGCACAATACTCTTAATTGTGTTTGGTAACATGCTCCCCCAAAACAGCTACTTTGTTGGTCTCATATGATTTAATACCAAGTATGCATGGAAACTTCATCCACCATTAGTTTTCTCTTTTAATGATCTCTTCTTTTCAAATGGTGATTATCCAAACGATAATCTAATGAGAACCAAGCGCTAGTAAAACTGAGGCCCCAGGTTGGATTCATGCCTCAAAATCAAAACACATTAAGTGGTATATATGCCTCTTTATATAAAGGAAATGATATAAATACTGAGCATATATATTGGAGAGTGATAGCGAATGCTGCTATGATACTATTCGGATAAACAAATCTTTGATTATGTATAAGAGAAACAACGGTCTAGGTTTAAAATTTTAACCCTTTATTAGTAGCAGATAGCAAAAAAAATTAACCATCTTTATGTTGAATAGAACACCTTTCTTAAGTGTCACTAAAATTGATGAGATACCATCTTGCACATATTTGACTCTTTCAGTAATTATAATTATTAATGTAGGACAACCGAAAACAATAGAATTACTTAATAACTTCTTAAAAATAATAAAATAGGGTATTGTCGACGACAGGCACTTTGTTAAGCATTTCCTGCACTACATTCTGGAAAATTTCCTTTTAGACACAATAAATGTTCCATGGGTTGTTACCATTCTTTTCAATATTGATGCAATAGTTCCTTGCTAAGATTCTTGTTATGTGTCTGGTCTAGTTAGTCCCTTTGCCATTTGGAACTTTGAAAGACAAGGACAGGGAAAATTTGATAAGGAAAAGATAATTAATAATTGAAATGACAATCGTAATGAATACAAATTCAACTACAATTACTTTGAAAGATGTAATATCAAATATAATGTTAGAGTCGAGTATTTTAATTTTCTATTCTTTATTAAGTTGAAGGTGATTCGTCTCCTCTGGCCTCATTGCAATTTCTCCATGATTCTCTTCCCTGTTCTGTTCTGTTGGAGACTCTTTAAATAGTAGAATTTGTTAATCGTCTAAATACTAACAGGGTTTGTTAATCAACTTAACATATATGGGAGTTTCCATAGCAAATGTTTTCTATGGTACTATTCAAGTAAACATGTCTCTGGCCGTCTATAGGAGAAACGGCATGAGTCAGTGTAAAGATGGTATCATGGTACCAGCGTCGAAATCTCACTTACAATCTTGAACAAGATATGCCCACGAAGCTACCTATAAAGTGATTTAGACTGATGAAAGAAGCCAGCAGGTCAACTTCTGGGAGGAGGCAGCAGACCTTCTTTCTTGGTCATTTCATATTAGGACAATGGCAATGAGAGCTTTTGCATCGGGAGTACTGCGCCACAGTTTGTCATAGGGAACGAGACCCGGTCCATTCAAATCAAAATAGAACGAGCACCTACGACTAAGGAGAATGGACTGTCGACCACAGGGTGACACGCACCTTGATCAACTCACCATGTTCCTGAAGCCCAGTCTCTTTTCCCTGGAGTTGGGTAATAGTCTCTTTACTTACATTTCCACTGAACAGAAACAAACTAATTTCCTCGTCGGAACCACCCTAGCAATGGAAGACACATTAACAAATTTGCCAACACTATATGAAGGGAGGGACTTAAAAAAAGAAGTAAATATGATTCAGCCCAGTAATATTATCATAATCGTTTCTAACACTTCTGTAAACAACCACAAACAGATTGATAAAACCTAATCTGGTAAGTATGGTCCTTAATGATTAATAAATAAAGTCCATGAACTTAACCTTTGAAAGTTGGGATATTATCTAGTGTGATAAACTAGATGGATGGCACTTGATTTGCGAGCAATGGCCATTATTTTACTTCCTTTTAGGATGCTTTAGGCCAAAATAGATATTTGTGCAGTTTCCCGTCCATCTTCATAACTCCTTTCAGTTTTCACATGTTATAGAATTGTTGCATCACAACTGCTACGGAACCAAAGAAGAAAGATTTTGGCTAATAGCATCAACCAAATAAGATGGGTATCTACACAGACTTTTGTTTAGGCTTGCAACGTGCAGGCCTTTCAAAAGAATGAGTCACCTAGGGCTGTAGTCAATGGGAAATATTGTATCAGCTTAGATTTCGGGCACATGAGATCTTCTTCCCTTTCTCATTTTCCTTCTCCATTACCTTAATAATCTCTACAAGGCTGTGACCTGACAGAAGGCTGTGAAATTTACTCAAAAGCGTCAAAATCCTATTGAATTCACCTAATTAATGGGTTTTGAAGAAACCGTAGACAGTACTATATTAAACTTGTGCCTAATAGAGTTGGTGTTATTTAGAAATAGTATACACTTTAGATATTGTTGGACATTTTTTCTGGTAAACTAGCCTCTTGGTCTTTAACAATATGCTTATATTCCACACTATTCTTAAATTAATCTGTGGTTTCTACACTCCTCTTGTATTGTTCCACGCATTCCTCCATTATTACGATAAATATTTTGATGGGATTTCTTCTTAAGATAATGTTCAAGCTCTACAATCTAGCACCAGCTTAAGGGATAAGCCTTTACATACCGGGGAAGGAAAAAACTCTGCAGCCGCTTGATGGGTCTAGAAAGGCAGTGAGGTCAACCATATCTTCTAGATTCAAGCATATCCCAGTCTCCTCCTCCACCTATCATAATCATCTGATCAGAAACATTATCAAAACAGTGCCAATTTTATCATTCTTCCATTACTCTTGTCATATGGCACCGAACACAAAGTAGTATAGTTGATACATAATGAGATAACACTAAAAAAACACAACCACTAAATTACGTGGAAGAGAACTTTCGCATGTAACATTTCACAAGGCCAAGAGCCATGGAGAAGAACACTAACATGATGTAAGCATGCTGACAAAGAAACCATAGAAGTTGGAAAGGCTATGTTTCAGTATGTAACTATGTATTTGTGTTCTTTTAGTCAGATTAATAGTTAAATAAAACCTTACTACTTACTAGCATCAGAATTAAGAAAAAAGAGGATGAGAAAGATATCTTTAAAGCTTACTGCAGTTAAAAAACATTTCACCTCCAAATAGTGGCAGCAAATGGGACCATCAAAATGGATGCAGTAAAAAGCAGTTCAGGCCAGGAAATAGTAAGGGATAGTAAAGGCCTTCACAAGGATTTACCGGTAATGAGTGATGAGTGAGACAGAGAGAGATAGAGAGAGAGACTGACCTCACGAACTGCCGTCCTGACAACATCACCCTTATCATCATCCAACATTCCAGCTGGCAACTCCAAAATTAGCTTTCCAGCAGGAACCCTAACCTTTTAGATACAAGAGTGTGTATTAAAGTTTCCATGTAGCAGAGAACCAACAATCATTTTTTGTAACTTAACCATCTAATTGTAAGATTGAGAATGTCATTTCTTCTCCTAGTTCTAGCTGAAAATTCTACAAAAGGTCTAAAGAAAAAAATTACTTGTTCAGCGAGCACAGCATATGTCTTCCCCTCTGATTTCAAAAGGATTAGCACTGCTACAGCTGGTCCTCGTGCAAACACAATCCCTGGAACCTAAGCGCGTTTCAATACAAGTACAAAAGAATAGGTCTCATTCATCCAAGCCCCACATTTTAACAGAACAGAAAATGTATCATATATGAAAATTCATAATCCAAACAAAAAAGAATATGTGTGCGTGTGTATTATGTGTGTGTCCGTGAACTTTCCAAAGCTGTAAGGAAAGGAGAGAGAAAAATAACAAATAAGAAGCTCTCTCTAATGAATCTATGCTGCATCAAGATTCAGATACAACAACAGCAGTATAGAACATATAAAAAAATAAAAAGGGAAATATTACAAGGGGTAACCCAATCAATGGGATTAGAATAATCCAAAGGCAGATTAGTTTAAGATGCTAATCAGGTACCTTTGTCCCCGTCTTTTTGTCAAGAACATCTGCTTTAAATTTGAGAAACCCAACACGCTAGCCAAACATATCAACCCCCTGCTTTCATCGAAAGATCAAGAACTGGAATTTAATATTTTTGGCACACTGCATTTGGCAGCTTGTTTATAATAAACTTTTATTTATCAAAAAAATAATAATAAAATACTACACTTCTATGAGAGTATCTCCTGCATTTAACCACACAAAGACACATAAAAACAACAATAATCAAATGCAAGTACTTTTAATGTATCAAAAAGAATAGATTTATATCATGCTAAAACAAATCATGAAACTTAAAATCCATGGTGGAAAACTAGTGATTTAAATTGAAAGAAATGAGACCTGGATAAGTACTTGTTTTAAAGCCATGGTTCCATAAGCAAGTATCCCAGATTCAGTTTGGATGTTTTTGAGCCACTGCTGGAACAAAGAGGACTCAATAGCATTCCTAGGGCACAAAATACTATCTGAGCAATCCAGATGCATAAAAATTCACAAAAATTACCCCAAAAAACATTTTGAATCAAGAAAAGGCATGAGATTACTAGACTTATATCATCACTGCATGCCAATCAAAAAAAATAATTTAAAGAAGAAGAAGTATATGTCAAGAACAATAATCCCAATCAACCTACATTACATCAGAACTTCATGTATCAGTTATTGATGGGTGGTGCTCCAAAGTGTGTGATACCTTGATGCTGCTACCTCTTCGTCCACTTCAAAGTATAACTTTTTTGAATCCCGTGGCCCACACTAAGCTGAGTACTTTCTTGCTCATCACTTTGCAATTCCTTGGCACATGAAAAGTATCCTCAACGACATTTTCACTGAATTGGCAGCAGCCATTTTCAGTTGCATTCATATGTAGTTTAATGAATACCTAGTTTGCCTAAGGTGACCATATTTAACATATCAAAGGGTATCTTGTGATAAGTTGATCACCTTGGCTTGTAAACAAGCCGCTGTGAGTCCGCCTTTTGCTTGCTAGCTCATATTGAGCTTGATCTGAGCTTTAAAAAATTCCATCAAGCTTGGCTCATTTAATTACCAGCAAATCACTCGAGACTCGGTTTGAATTCGAGATGCTCCCAATCCACAGGGAACTACTCGAGCTCATTTAAGCTCACTAAGCTATATTGCAAAGTTTCATATAACTATTCATGAGAGCTGATTGATCCTTTTTCATGGAACCCAAACTGCCAAACATCCAAAGTTCATATGTTGACATTACAGGACTGTTAAAAATCCAAAGTGACATTCTTTGGCAAATTAATATATAAATAAATGAGGACACTGGACATCCAAATTATATAACACAAGTGCGTTTAAATTATACACAGATTGGCACCAAAACTTCAATTAATTAAAGAAAGTAGCAATAGAAAGTTGAATAATTGATAACTGCAATTCGGAAAAGCTTGTTGCGAGTGGGCACACCTGAACTGAGATTCTGAGACACCAGGGGCGGCGATAATTTGGACGGGTTCGCCAGGGTGAGTCAGCAAATTGACGGAGTGAGTGACTTTGGGGGGTGAGTCGGCCGACATTTTGGTACAAATTGGCCTCCTATTTTTGGCGATCAAGTCAAATGGAAATGGCGAAGGGGATGAATAATAAGAAGAATATGGTAATAATCTCTTTACATTGGAGAGTCTGAGCAACTGCGATATACTACAAGATTGAAGCGTCCACGTCATATATATATATTATAAATGTTGTATTATAATTCTACCATTTCTGGTGTATATGCATGAAAAATTAAATTCTTTTTAAGTAGGTCTTTGTTTGTTTTGTGGGCTGGAGTTGATGTATGTATTGGTTAATTTCTTTGTATTTTACAGTGTGTGGGTGGTCATTTGTAGCTGTTGAGGCTTAACCCATAGCTTTGTTATTTGTCATAGATTGTTATTCAAATAACACTCCCTCCTTTCTAAATTATAAATTTCATATTAAATACTATAAAATATATTTTAATTTAAAATTAATATAATTTAATAATTTTATTCAACACAATTACAACTACTGGAGCAAGGAAGCTAATAAAAGTGGATAAAGACATTATAGTCATATGACTCGTATGCATACACAGAGCTAAAGTAGTTCCAAAAAAAATCTGACAGTCAAAAGACTTTGCAGAACTGCTCTAACTCTCTCTCTCTCTGCCAGTGTGTGCCCTGGCACACACATCTTTACTGTTCTGTTCCTAAGACAAACAGGAAATCCCTTGTCTGGGTGCATGCACGATTAGTACATTCATGCCCCCATTTAATTTGTTCCAAAAATAAAAATGGAACTCCATAATCACTCTTCTAAGAGTGCTCGCCTAGCAAAACATGGTACTACTGTATCTGCTCTAAACTGAATTAAACACTCACAAAGAACAAGCACATTATGTATATTAGTATATATTAATCCATGCATTTGACTACTTTTTTCCTTTCTAATGAATCTGATTTTCTTTTAGGCAAAGGCCCAAGAACTTGTGTTGAGGAGAAAGGGTCTTCCACGGCTGGTCTTGGTCAAAGATGCTCCAGCAGCAACTGCTTCACGTTTCTTCAATTGCAAGAGCTTCAACATCAGCTGCTAATCTACAAGTACATAGAGACTGGACTTCCTGTTCCTATTCATCTCCTCGTTCCTATTTGTAAGAGTCTTGCTAATTCTGTCCCTGCTCTCAAAGGTATGTTTTACCCACCTTTTTTTCCTCGGTCGCTTCTGTTTCACAAAAACAGTTTTATTTTCAAAATTTACAAATATTAAGTTTATCACAAAAAATAATAAATTGTTTATTTAATAATACTGATGTGATAACAAAATTCTGGTGGTTAATTTGATAAAATTGTGTAATTTACAATTATCAATATAAAGAAGAAGAAGAAGAAGAAAAATTATGCACATAGCGTTACTCAGTTCTTAGTTATCTTCTTCAGGTTTGGGATTTATCGGTCCATTGAATTACTACTGCGAGTACAGAAACAGCAGCCTGGAGGCTGAACCAGGGAGATGCAGGAGAACAGATGGGAAGAAATGGAGGTGTACCAAAGATGTTGTTAATCCTGATCAAAAGTACTGTCAGACGCACTTGCACCGAGGCGGGGGACGCCGTCAGCAGCAGCAGAAGAAGAATTCAAGAAAGCTTGCATTGAATCAATCTGCTACTACCAGCAACACCAATTCCGACACTAATCTCTCCATTTCTCTCCCTGCCATCAACTGATGACAATATTACTACTGCTACACCATGTATATTTTCTATTAGTCTTGTGTTTATTTTGATAACTAAATTCAATAACGACATTTAGTACTTTATTTATTTTGATTTAGATGCTTTGTACTTTAGTGCTAACTTTCAATTTTCATATGCATAACCAAAAGCTATTAAAGATTACTTATAAATTCCATTGGATCAACAAAAGAGTTTTTAAACGATGTTAGAATCATCTGCGAGTAAATTATTGCAATTTATCGATATGTTAGACTCCTATAGTTGGGGATTATTTGTTGGGTTGCTCGTAATGATAAAAGTAACGTCTTTGGGAGAATTAATATTTTTACATATCTTTTTGATATTTTTACGTAATTTTCTCTTATATAAATATAAAATGAGTCTTATTTTTATAAAAAAGAATAATGTAAAAATATAAAAATACATATAAAATTAGTGTTTCTTTAATATTTTTACTATCAACAATTTAATAATATAAATATTGTTATAACATTATCAACAACTTAAAATTTATATTAAACTTGTTTCAATTTGTTAATATTACTTTCTATAATTTACGCTGAAACAAATTTTGAAATTTCATTTGAGGTAAAATCACAAGTGATGAATTATATTTATTTGATATTATATGCATGTGAGGGGTTGGTGTATTGATTATTCTAATATCTCACGTTAGTGTAAGTTTACTGATATAGTGATATTTTGAATTATTCATTGTATCTGTATTGTTGTCTAACAAATGAGAAATGAGGGCTTCAAACGGGTATTGTTGTATGTTTTACTCTCTGTTCTTAGTGTTATGAATTATTTTCATTATTATGTTAGTAGAATTATTCAATGTAAGACTTTGATTTTTATTGAATAAAATTAATTTTTTTTATATATATTATTCTGAAACAGTAAGTTATTAATTTGATAAAAATTAAAATTGATAACATCTTGTGTAAATTATAATTTGTCGAGAAATATTTGTTTTATCGGGGAATATTTATTTTGTTAGGTAATATTCGTTTTGTCGAAACATATTTGATTCATATAACGGCGCTAAAATAATTAGTTATGGGTGAACCCCACAACAAAATATTGTCGAATATATAAAACGATTGCAGTAATCTTTTCAAATAAAAATGATCAACGGTAGTATCACTTTTAACTGTTAAAATACCAAATGATAAAATAATAGTAGCATATGATATTTCATGGTATTTTATTGTAGTATACGGTATTGCATAGTAGCAACAGTATTGCACAGTGTTTTATATTATTGAACTGATAAAGTGACCACTACGCAGTATTTTATCAATAATTGTCATTACACAGTATTTTACATTATTGAATCAATAATTGTCATTGCATAACATTCTACATTATTGAGTCAATAATCGTCACAATGCACAACATCTTATATCATTGAACCAATAATTGTCACAGTAGTAATCACATGTATTAAATAGTTAGATAGACACATTATTTGAATAACACTGAATTTTTAAATAATTGTGATATTAAGTTAATAATATAATAATATAAAAGATGGATAATATAATCTTTAAATGTGTAGTGTGAAGCTTAAAATGTAAAACGTGTGATGAATGATGTAGTTTAAGGTATGAATCATGTGATTTGCCAATGGATAATGTAAATTAAATTAGTAAAATGTGTGAATCATGTTATTTGTTAATGGATGGTGTAATGACCACGAATTTTATTAGTCATTGTAAATATACTTAATAAATATTTAGCAATGAATTTAAACTTTTTGCATTAATTAATTGTGCATTAGATAATTAAATAAATGTACTTATGTGCTTGTATATTTATTTAAAGAATTAAAGCAATGTGTATAATTAATTTAAGCAAATCTAATTGGATTATATTTTAAATCCAAATAAGTTGATAAACTAGGTTAAAGATATTAACCTAGTAGCCCATGTAATTAATTTAATTACTAGCCCATGTAATTAATTAAACAAACTCAATGTTTGATTTAATTAAATGTAACCTAGAATATTTAATATAAGCCCAATGTGTTATTTAAATTGAGCCCAAACAATTTAATTGAATGAGCTCAATAGAAGTTATTCTCAAGCCCAATGTAAAGTCCAATACAAGTCAAAACTTTGGTCAATATATATATAGATGTATATATGCACCATTTAGCATTTAAAAATAAATCAAAAATGGGCAAAAAGGAGGGAGAGTGGCCAGCCAAAGTGGGCCCCATGGGGGTGGCTTGTGAGCTTCATGTTGCTTGAAAATCCATCCATGTCATAAGTTGGCCAACAACTCTAGTCATTCCAAAAGTCTATCAACTAGTCATTCAATCAAATAGTAAACTAGTTTAACCTTTAATTTCACCAACATAGATTGATTAGTGAATTAATGAAGGATTAGTGGTGGGCTATAAATAGAATGCTCCACACTTGGTATTGGTTGTTAGTTCATTTGCTAGAAAATCCTAAAGAAAATAGAGAGAGCTTTTGTGAGTTAAAAGAGAGATACACTTGTGTTTGTGTGAGAAAAAGCTAGAGGAAGCCTTGGTGAATGTCCAATAGCTACACAACCTACTTTGGTATAAGGAGAAAGAGAGCCAACAAATCATAAAGGTTTAAAAGTTCTCTAAACTCCATTTTATTTTATTTTTGTAGTCTAGAAAGCTTTTGATCGGTTAAAATCTATTTTTAACCGATCAAAACTCGTTTTGATGATCTAGAGGTATTTAACTATGTAATATATGTATATTCATAAATCTATGTGTTTATAACATGATTTGGTAGGTTAGAAATGCATAGAAGTTAAAGAAATATATGTAACATGATTTACCGGTAAACCCTAACTATGCATGCTAGGTTTATGGATGTATTTTGAAATGTACAAATCGGAAAGTGGATTTTTATGGCTAGAAAGCTAGATCTATGAGTTTTAAAGATAAAACCTTTTTGAACTTTTCAAAAATAATGAATAACAAAGAAGTTATAGCTTTTACCGAAAAGGATGTCGTTTTTCAACCCTAAGTGGATCGATCCGTAAATTTCGTGTAAAACATTTTCAAAAAGACGATCGAACCATGGAATATTGTAAAACATTAAGTTAGGAACACATCAACACTGATTTGGTGTTATTTGGATGTGTAGATTTCATTTAATCAATGTTTGAATCAAAGTATCAAAACTGTCCAGAAAAATCACAAAATTGACACCTACTGCAGTACGGCGCCGGGGCGCCGTCTGCAGTGTTAATCACTACGCCCCGGCGCAGTGCACTGTTCGATGAAAAAAATTAAAACCCGAACCGGGTCGGGCCGGGTCAGCCGGTCCGGGTCGGGTCAGAAAATGAAAAATGTTCCAAAAATCATTTTAGTATTTTTGGACTTAATAAATATATTTTTAAATATATATATAATTGATTTAATGGTTTAAAAGTGCATAAATATTATTATTGAAATAATAATATAATAATGATAATAAAATATTATTAAATAAATAATAATATTAGAAAATTATTAAAATATTATTATGTGTACAATAATATTTTAAGGTCAATAAAATATTATTAAATTATTAATAATATTAGATAATCACTAAAATATTATTAAAGGAATAATAATATTAGATATATAATAAAATATTATTAAATAATTAATAATATTAAATAATCAATAAAATATTATTAAATGATTAATAATATTAGTTACTTAATAAAATATTATTAAATGATTAATAATATTAGATAATGAATAAAATATTATTAAATGATTAATAATATTAGTTACTCAATAAAATATTATTAAATGATTAATAATATTAGATATTTATTTGAACTATATTAAATAATTAATATAAGTTCTTTGTGTTCGAAATATTATCAAATAGTGATAATATTTCCTAAGTGTTTAATTACCCATAATTAGTCAATTATGTGGTTCGTAAGGTTTATAAAGGTTATTATACTTACAAGTATATGATACTAATTTTAGATCAAATTGATTTAATTGTTAGGTCCATTCAAGAATTGTTAGATTAATTTGATTAGCAGTAGACGACGCACGAGGCAAGTTTTCTAACTTTAACTTGTAATTCCTATTGCAAGTTTTTCTACCCCTTAAACTTGTATTTATTGTTGCAGATATTCTTCAACCGTATTTACATTTCAATTATTGTTGAGCAAGTATTCTACACTCGTAGTTACTTGACAGACCTTTGAGTGAATTAATTATCAAAAATTACTTCACATCATTATTGATTATTGTATTCGCACATAGTGCTTTTGCAAACTGTTTAAGAATGTCTAAACTAATTGTTTCGGCTAGACAAATGCATGTTAAATTCATTTAACTGAATATTATAAAAGTTTATCCAAACCATTGGTTGGTGCGGATTCTTACAGTAAGACTGAGATAGAACAACCCTAGTTAAAGGGGATTTTTATTTGTCGGAGACCCAACAGCGCGCAAGAAAACTAAATGTGATGCATATACATAGGACATGAGAGAACTGATCCACTCAAGTGTCCCGTTATTTTAACAAGGAGTCAGACATTGTATGTCTGTTCTACCTTAGTAGTAGTTCATGGTCATTAAAGACCACTCAGCAGTAAAGAGTCAATTCCTTCTTTTATTGAACATTGATTCTTGTTATCTTTCACAATTGCTATTGTTGAAACCTTGAAGTTATTTCCCTTCATCATGATATATCGTATGATTGTTATTTATAAACTTGCTGAGCCATTTAGTTACTCATTCTTGCTATATCATGACTATATTTCAGCCATTCCCGAAAGCTCTAAATCGGACAAAGGCAAGGGGAAAGCGAATGTTTAGTTTTAGTAATTGCATGCTAGTTTATATTACTTTTATGTAATTACTGTTGTAAATCTTTTGTATTTCCCTTAAGATATGTAATGTTAAGATTAAGGTAATAGACCTTGGGAAGTGTAGCCTTTTGATTAAGGAACCTTTTGTATTATTCTGCGAAATTTGAATACAATATATGTATTTCATTGTTGTTATGTATTGTACAGTGAGAACTAAACCCGAGGTTAAAGAACCCGGATTTGGGGTCGTCACAGATGGTATAGATTAAGTTAGATTAAAGTGTGAATCATGTGATTAGGGTGTGAATTATGTTGTAAGACCCCGAATTTTATGAAATACAAAATTTAATTTTTCTTCATATAGATATTTTTTTTTAAACAGTAAGTGGTTAAATCGATAAAGTTAAAAGTTAAGGATGTTATGTGCAAATTTTATTTTGTCGGACAATATTCGCTTTGTCGGGGAATATTCGTTTGGTCGGGGAATATTCGTGCCGTACGACGGCGCCGAAATAATAAATTATTGGTGGACCCCACAACGGAATATTTGTCGGATATAGAAAACGACAGAAGTAACCTTTTTAAATAAAAATAGTCAACGGAACTGTTAAAATACCGGTGATAAAAGAATAGTAGCATACGGTAGTTTATGGTATTTTCTGTAGCACACGGTACTCTACAGTAACACACGGTATTGCATAGTGTCTCATATTATTGGTCTGATAATTGACACCGTAACTGTTACGCATCATTTCATCGATAATTGTCACTGCATAATATTTTATATTATCAATTCAATAATTGTTGTTGTACTGTTTTTTAAAATTATTGAACCTAATAATTGTCACAGTAACATATGCACAGTAATTCACATTATTGAATCAATAATTGTCATTACACAGTAACGTATGCTTTATTTTACATTATTGTTATCTCTATTATGATGTTATTTAAACAGTTGTATTTCATTAATTTATTGACTTGATATCTAAGAGCTAACTATACTGTATTTATAACAATTAGTCATAATAATTGAATTGATAAAGTTATTTGTTTATAATATAAAGTTAGGTGATTATTAGGTGATATGAAATGAATGGTGTAGATTAAAGTGTGAATTATTGTTGAATAATTGAATTGATTTGTTTATAATATAAAGTTAGGTGATTATTAGGTAATATGAAATGAATGGTGTAGATTAAAGTGTGAATTATTGTTGAATAATTAAATTGATTTGTTTATAATATAAAGTTAGGTGATTATTAGGTGATATGAAATGAATGGTGTAGATTAAAGATAATATAATATTTGAAATGGATGGTGTAGATTAAAAGATGATCTTTAAATGAATGGTTTAGATTAAATGAATGATGAGATTTTTGGCTATAAATAGAAGCCTTAACTTAAGGATTTTTCATAAACTTCCTTACTTGTTCTTTCTTTCTCTCTCTAAATACTTCTTGTGAAAGTTCTCTCTAAGTGTGCTTAAGTCATCTTGAGTATTTGTGAAGATCTATAAGTATACGTGTACTGTTCAAGTTAATCAACCTCATTTAAATCAATATCCAGTCACGTGTTGAGGTAAGGGATACCATCTTTTTCATCTTCCATTATTCAAACATACTATGGTAAGGGATTATCATTATTTGATTCTCGATAATAATATTGTTTCTTCCTTACTCATAAGACGTGCCTTTTATTTCCATGTATTAAATTGTGGGAATAACCTTACGGAGCGGATTGCCGCCTGTTGGTGAATAACCTTTCGTATTCATTCATTATTAATCTCTGAGAATAACCTTACGGAGCGGATTGCCGCCTGTTTGGTGAATAACTCTTTGTACTCAAATTCTATTAAATTGTGGGAATAACCTTACGGAGCGGATTGCCGCCTGTTGGTGAATAACCTTTCGTATTCATTCATTATTAATCTCTGAGAATAACCTTACGGAGCGGATTGCCGCATGTTTGGTGAATAACTCTTTGTACTCAAATTCTATTAAATTGTGGGAATAACCTTACGGAGCGGATTGCCGCCTGTTGGTGAATAACCCTTGTATTAATTTCCTTCACCTTTTGTTAATCAAACCTGCTACGGTAAGGGATATTATTTTCTTTCATACTCCTAAATCGAAATTTATTATGGAACTATTGCTTCTATAATTCCTGAAAATATTATATGTTCCATAATAGTTGAACTTCATTATTTCAACTGAACCTTCCTATTTACGTGAACCTTTCTATTAAATTGTAACCGTTATTCTGAACTGTGGATCTTGAATATCATTTTTAAATTTCACTCCACATCATGTTGACAATTTGGACATTATTTGAATCTGTACAAAGTAAACTTCCGATACTTATTGTTATCCTATTTCTTCTGTTCATCATTTATATCATTCTAATCATCCAAAAATCAAGCTGTTGTGAATATCTGTGGCCGGAGGCACAGATGTGATATATTTGTTGAACAGATGATAGGTTAAAGGCGAAATAATAGGTTAAAGGCGATACATCTGTTCGGTGTCTTTTATGGCACGTGGTGAATGTTCTCTTTGGCCCGTAGTGCAAAGATGAACTGTTGTTTGGTATGATTATGACCAAAGGCTGAATCTGGTATAATCATGACCGTTGGTGTTATATTGAATGTCTTTGGCCCGTAGTGCAAAGATGAATTGTTGATCTGCATGATTATGATCAGGAACTGTGAATTTGTATTATCTTGACTAATGATATTTCAGATGATAAAAGTTGATGATGTTTTTCCTAAAAAGAGAACCGAGTGGACATTATAGTCTGCATTATTCTTCTAATAGATTACTCATTCCGCTGCTATTATTGATCTGAACGTTGTTTAAGAATTTAACTGCAGTTTTTGATATAAACCTTGTAGTCTATTGTATTCTATCAAGAACTCAACTGTTGAAGACTAATGATATTTTATTCGTCATTATCTTAGTCATGATATTCTTTACTGGGCTATTTGAGCCCACCATTTCTTTTGTTCCATTGTTTTTCAACAGGAGATGAAAACATAACAGGGTCTAGCCGGGGAATGGAGTGAGGGTCCGAGGAATAGTTATCATAGTCTTCACGTTTTGTAAAATAGTGTGGCAATAATAGTGAAGACTTAGTTGTGTATTATTATACACTGTATTGTTGTACGTTGTGCTTTGTTGTAATAATTTTGTTGTAGTTTTTTTGACGACTCAAGTTTGGGCTGTGTGGGCCCAGATTTGGGGGCGTCACAGTTGGCATCAGAGCTTAGGGATATGGTCTTTAATGGAGATCTGGGGTAGAACTAGGACGGGAGAGACGAATAGAATCAGTCACTAGTGTGTCCTACCTAAAATAGATTTTATTATCTAATGAGTCGATTTGAATGTAGGAACATGAAGTAATGAGTCAGTTTATTTGAACTAACATTTATTTTGTGACCACAGTTAAGTATGGCATCTGGAAATCAAGAGGTTAACTATGGAATACCCGAAACTAATGTAGCTGCAGAACAAGAGGCGACGAATAATCTTCTTACAAACTCAGAGTTGAATCATTTGCCTAAGGCAAAAATTATGCGTGTTCTATCCAGTAAGGATGAAGGTGAAAGCTCTGCTACAGTCGTTCCAGATCCATTCTTAGAAGCAATTAAAGGAAGTAACGAACTTGCGGAAATTATTGCCTTTAATTTACTCACTAATTGGGAGAGTGATATCACCTGGTTATGCTCTATAACAAAGGATCAGAATATATGGACTTTTCATATTAGTCTTTGGGATTTATGGTGTTCCAGCTATGATTTTCAAGATTATTTAAAAATGATGTTTCTATACTTTTGGGCGTTACAATTTAGAGGAATTCAGGTTAAGTTAGTCACTATCGTGGAAACTGCAGTCTATCGAAAATACTATTTTAATGGAAATCATTGGTACCTTACTACTGATGAAGTTGATGAACCCGAGAAACAGTTTGCTAGAAAATTATTCAGTGGTATTCCCATGGTTGAAATACGTGAAGATCCGAATGAAGTATTCGGGATTCGATTTGACGATAACAGTTAAGAACCGAATGAAGTGATAATCGGTAAGCTATTTATAAATTCTTGTGAAGTTTATGCCATGTTAGATACTTGTTCTACCCATTCTTTTATCTCACCTATATGTGCTCAATGTTTAAATTTGACTTCGAAAAACTTAGACTTTGACTTATCAGTTGAAACCCCATTGGGAGAAATATCTATTACATCTACTGTCTATAAATCTTGCCTAGTTCAAATCAACAACCTCACATTACTTGTTGACCTTATTTCTTTGGAGATACATGAATTTGATGTGATTTTAGGAATTGATTGGTTGACTACCCATCATGCTAAAATTGATTGTTTTCATAAGATTATTAGTTTTCATATTCCTAATCAACCTGTCATGCAAATTCAAGCAACTAAACCATTGAAATCTATAACTGTTATTTCTAGCCATAAAGACATTCGTTTATTGAAAAACGGATGTCAAGCCTTTTTAGCTCATGTCACTGATTTGAACAAAAATACGTCAAACTTGAATGATATTCCCATTGTTAATGAGTTTCCTGGCGTTTTTCCTGAAAAACTTCATGGCTTACCCCCAAACCGAGAAATTAAATTCTATATTGATCTTGAACTTGGTACCAAGCCCATTTCCAAATCCCCATACCAAATGGCTCCCATAGAACACCAAGAGTTGAAAGTTTAATTACTAGATATCGGTATCATTCATTCTAGTACAAAACTTATATCGAGCGAGGAATGCGAGAAGAGTTTTCAAGAACTCAAGAGGAGACTTGTTTCAGCTCCTGTTCTGACCATACCATCGGGATCGGGAGAATTCGTCATATATAGCGATGCTTCAGACAAAGGTCTAGGCTGTGTCCTTATGCAACATGGAAAGGTGAGAAAAATTACCCTACTCATGATCTAGAGTGGGCAACAATCGTTTTCGCGTTGAAAATCTGGAGACACTATTTGTACGGAGAAAAAGTGGATATCTATACGGATCATAAAAGTCTCAAGTATTTCTTCACCTAGAAGGAACTCAACATGCGACAACGACGTTGGCTTGTGCTATTGAAGGATTACGACCACACGATCTAATATCACCCGGGAAAGGCGAACGTTGTAGCTGACGCTTTGAGCAGAAAATCTTATGCAAGTACAAGTGCACTGCTGACAACACAAAAGTGTATTTTGTACGACTTGCAAAAGATGGAGATAGAGCTAAAGACACCAGGGACCCACTAGAAGATTGCTCACGTGCGAGTAGAACCAACTTTAATCGATAAAAGTAAAGCTGCTCAAGCTACCGATCCGGAACTGATAAACATGATAAAGAAAGTACAAGAAGGTGTCATTCCCGAAGCAAGAATCGACGAGAAAGGAATACTTCGAGTCAACTCTCGACTCTGTGTTCCTAACGATCCTGAATTAAAGCATAAAATCATGATGGAGGCACACAACACGCCGTTTGCAATCCACCCAGGAGGTACCAAGATGTATCGAGATCTTCGACATACATTTTGGTGGAACAATATGAAAAGAGAGATTGCGGAGTTTATCTCAAGGTGCCTAACTTGTCAACGTGTCAAGGCAGAACATCAAGTTCCTAAAGGTCCATTACAATCACTTGAAGTTCCCGAATGGAAGTGGGAACACATCAATATGGACTTCGTGACGGGTCTTCCAAAAGTTTCTCAAGGCTTAGATGCAATTTGGGTGATCGTAGATAGATTGACCAAATCTGCTCATTTCTTGCCTATACGAGAAAACTTTTCACTTGAACGTCTTGCCGGTATGTACATAAATGAGATCGTGAGATTGCATGGCATGCCAATTTCCATAGTTTCTGATCGAGATCCTAGATTCACTTCACGCTTTTGGATCAGTCTACAAAAAGCTATGGGCACTGAGCTACGTTTTAGTTCTGCATACCATCCTCAAACGGACGGACAATCGGAAAGGACGATCCAGACCCTCGAAGATCTTTTGAGACTTTGTGTATTAGACTTCAAAGGAAGTTGGGATAAGTACTTGCCGTTGGTGGAATTTTCTTACAACAACAGTTACCAAGCAAGCATAGGCATGGCTCCATTCGAGGCATTGTATGGAAGGAAGTGTCGCTCTCCAATATGTTGGAATGAGGTAGGAGAAGCAAAATTGTTGGGACCCGAGTTGGTACGCTTGACGACCGAAAAGATCTAAATGATCCGACAACGAATACAGACCGCACAAGAACGACAAAAGAGTTATGCTGATCTTCATCGGAGAGACGAAAGTTTCAACGTCGGAGATCATGTATTCTTACGTGTTTCTCCATGGAAAGGGGTTACGAGATTCAGAAAGAGAGGAAAGCTCAACCCTCGATTTATTGGCCCATTTGAAATCCTCGATCGAATAGGAACCGTAGCCTACAGACTAGCCCTACCACCAAGTATGTCTCGCATCCATAACGTTTTTCACATATCTATGTTACGTAAATATGTGAAGGACCCAAACCACGTCATTGAGTTAGAACCAGACGTTATAGCAGAGGATTTAACATACGATGAGGTACCTGTTAAGATCCTGGATAAGAAGGAGCAGATCCTACGCTCAAAGGTTATACCTCAAGTTAAGGTTTTATGGAGGAACCAAGATACTGAGGAAATGACCTGGGAGCTAGAATCTGAGATGAAATCTAAGTATCCTTACCTCTTCGATATGTCAGGTACGTCAATTTCGGGGACGAAATTTCATAAGGAGGGGAGGTTGTAAGACCCCGAATTTTATGAAATACAAAATTTAATTTTTCTTCATAGAGATATTTTTTTTTAAACAGTAAGTGGTTAAATCGATAAAGTTAAAAGTTAAGGATGTTATGTGCAAATTTTATTTTGTCGGACAATATTCGCTTTGTCGGGGAATATTCGTTTGGTCGGGGAATATTCGTGTCGTACGACGGCGCCGAAATAATAAATTATTGGTGGACCCCACAACGGAATATTTGTCGGATATAGAAAACGACAGAAGTAACCTTTTTAAATAAAAATAGTCAACGGAACTGTTAAAATACCGGTGATAAAAGAATAGTAGCATACGGTAGTTTATGGTATTTTCTGTAGCACACGGTACTCTACAGTAACACACGGTATTGCATAGTGTCTCATATTATTGGTCTGATAATTGACACCGTAACTGTTACGCATCATTTCATCGATAATTGTCACTGCATAATATTTTATATTATCAATTCAATAATTGTTGTTGTACTGTTTTTTAAAATTATTGAACCTAATAATTGTCACAGTAACATATGCACAGTAATTCACATTATTGAATCAATAATTGTCATTACACAGTAACGTATGCTTTATTTTACATTATTGTTATCTCTATTATGATGTTATTTAAACAGTTGTATTTCATTAATTTATTGACTTGATATCTAAGAGCTAACTATACTGTATTTATAACAATTAGTCATAATAATTGAATTGATAAAGTTATTTGTTTATAATATAAAGTTAGGTGATTATTAGGTGATATGAAATGAATGGTGTAGATTAAAGTGTGAATTATTGTTGAATAATTGAATTGATTTGTTTATAATATAAAGTTAGGTGATTATTAGGTAATATGAAATGAATGGTGTAGATTAAAGTGTGAATTATTGTTGAATAATTAAATTGATTTGTTTATAATATAAAGTTAGGTGATTATTAGGTGATATGAAATGAATGGTGTAGATTAAAGATAATATAATATTTGAAATGGATGGTGTAGATTAAAAGATGATCTTTAAATGAATGGTTTAGATTAAATGAATGATGAGATTTTTGGCTATAAATAGAAGCCTTAACTTAAGGATTTTTCATAAACTTCCTTACTTGTTCTTTCTTTCTCTCTCTAAATACTTCTTGTGAAAGTTCTCTCTAAGTGTGCTTAAGTCATCTTGAGTATTTGTGAAGATCTATAAGTATACGTGTACTGTTCAAGTTAATCAACCTCATTTAAATCAATATCCAGTCACGTGTTGAGGTAAGGGATACCATCTTTTTCATCTTCCATTATTCAAACATACTATGGTAAGGGATTATCATTATTTGATTCTCGATAATAATATTGTTTCTTCCTTACTCATAAGACGTGCCTTTTATTTCCATGTATTAAATTGTGGGAATAACCTTACGGAGCGGATTGCCGCCTGTTGGTGAATAACCTTTCGTATTCATTCATTATTAATCTCTGAGAATAACCTTACGGAGCGGATTGCCGCCTGTTTGGTGAATAACTCTTTGTACTCAAATTCTATTAAATTGTGGGAATAACCTTACGGAGCGGATTGCCGCCTGTTGGTGAATAACCTTTCGTATTCATTCATTATTAATCTCTGAGAATAACCTTACGGAGCGGATTGCCGCATGTTTGGTGAATAACTCTTTGTACTCAAATTCTATTAAATTGTGGGAATAACCTTATGGAGCGGATTGCCGCCTGTTGGTGAATAACCCTTGTATTAATTTCCTTCACCTTTTGTTAATCAAACCTGCTACGGTAAGGGATATTATTTTCTTTCATACTCCTAAATCGAAATTTATTATGGAACTATTGCTTCTATAATTCCTGAAAATATTATATGTTCCATAATAGTTGAACTTCATTATTTCAACTGAACCTTCCTATTTACGTGAACCTTTCTATTAAATTGTAACCGTTATTCTGAACTGTGGATCTTGAATATCATTTTTAAATTTCACTCCACATCATGTTGACAATTTGGACATTATTTGAATCTGTACAAAGTAAACTTCCGATACTTATTGTTATCCTATTTCTTCTGTTCATCATTTATATCATTCTAATCATCCAAAAATCAAGCTGTTGTGAATATCTGTGGCCGGAGGCACAGATGTGATATATTTGTTGAACAGATGATAGGTTAAAGGCGAAATAATAGGTTAAAGGCGATACATCTGTTCGGTGTCTTTTATGGCACGTGGTGAATGTTCTCTTTGGCCCGTAGTGCAAAGATGAACTGTTGTTTGGTATGATTATGACCAAAGGCTGAATCTGGTATAATCATGACCGTTGGTGTTATATTGAATGTCTTTGGCCCGTAGTGCAAAGATGAACTGTTGATCTGCATGATTATGATCAGGAACTGTGAATTTGTATTATCTTGACTAATGATATTTCAGATGATAAAAGTTGATGATGTTTTTCCTAAAAAGAGAACCGAGTGGACATTATAGTCTGCATTATTCTTCTAATAGATTACTCATTCCGCTGTTATTATTGATCTGAACGTTGTTTAAGAATTTAACTGCAGTTTTTGATATAAACCTTGTAGTCTATTGTATTCTATCAAGAACTCAACTGTTGAAGACTAATGATATTTTATTCGTCATTATCTTAGTCATGATATTCTTTACTGGGCTATTTGAGCCCACCCTTTCTTTTGTTCCATTGTTTTTCAACAGGAGATGAAAACATAACAGGGTCTAGCCGGGGAATGGAGTGAGGGTCCGAGGAATAGTTATCATAGTCTTCACGTTTTGTAAAATAGTGTGGCAATAATAGTGAAGACTTAGTTGTGTATTATTATACACTGTATTGTTGTACGTTGTGCTTTGTTGTAATAATTTTGTTGTAGTTTTTTTGACGACTCAAGTTTGGGCTGTGTGGGCCCAGATTTGGGGGCGTCACATATGTGATTAGTTAATGGCTTGTATAGATTAAAGTGTAAAAATTAATAAATGATATAGATTAAAAAATGTGAATTGTATTTTTGGAATAGTTGACTAAGGTTTAGCTATAAATAGGAGGTTTAATATAAAGAATTTTCATATATTTCATACTTATCATTCCTTCCACTTTCTAAATATTCTTAGTGAAAGATTTATCTGAGTGAGTTAAGACTATTTTAAGTGTTGGTGAATATCGATAAAAGTACATGTATTATCCAAGTAAGTTATTTTTTCCTATAAAAGTTATATAAGTACTCACACACGTTACAGATTTATTTTGAAAACTTTCTTTGAAAGATATTATTTTAAAATATTGTTTACTTCTCCAAAAATTATTTTGAAGTATATTCTATTAGGGTTTCGACACAGAGAAAGCGGCGGAATTTAAAAAAAAAAATCTGAAACCCTAAGCCAGGATCCATACAAAACCATATTAATTCAGAAGTTTAGATTATTTACCGATTATTCGAGATGGACAGGAGACGATGAAATTCTGAAACGGCTTCGAATCTTCAACGCAATCCAGCGACTGCGTTTCTACAGTATCCACACGAACGCTCGGCGAACCGTCACACGATCTGCAGCAAAAAGGGATCTGCGGTACTAGCCACCAAGATCATGATTTCTAACCTATTTTTCTCTCTAGTCTCTTTCTGAAAGCGGCTAGGGTTTTAGTTTTTCCTTACGTGACTTTTAGACTACTGATATATCATATATATATAGTAGTTAATAGGAATTAACTAAAACCTAAAATAAATAGAAAAATAAAATCCGAATTTATATATATTATATTTTAATTAAGTCTTACTTAATTAATATACATATATACAAATTATCCTATTAATTTAAATTCATAATTTTTAAATACTATCAATCATATTGACATATTTAAAATACTTACAATTTAAATTAATTCCCTTTTAATTACGTTCTAAGTGTGTGACCCTATAGGTTATTATTATGTTGGCAATAATTTTAAAATCATATTATAAAATTATAAACAGTGAGCGGCATCTAGTAATGCATCACTGCTACCCAAATAATAATAAGATCGGTGATTCGATACAACCTTTTCGTGACCAATGTTTCAATGTAATTTAATCCTTTTAACCTTATATCCTAGATTAAACTCGAGGCATGGAATGTGTCATACTCTTCATAATTTAATCTGAGTTATCTTGATCAATGAGTAGACTATATGAAACAAATCAATATTTGAGAATTGCCATGCATTTCATAGTCCTACTCAATCAAGAGGCCTATGGATATCACCCCTAATATATAGGAGAGTTAAATTCCATCTAGATCACTCATATTCCTTACACGATTCATGATGTACCCAATAATCACCTTTATTGTCCACCCTATTAAAGGTGACATTTGATGATATCAAAGTACACAAATTCTCGTGTAATAATATAGTGACTTCAGGTCGGAGGATCATTACATCATTGCCACTATAAGAATTTCTTATGACACTTTGCATAATGCTCCATGTAGAATTCTCATGGTGGGTCAGTCCAGTACATTGTTCTCTAACATGTACCTATGCATTGACTCAAATATCTCATATATTTATGACCAATGAGATTTGGCCGTCAGTCAATCCACATACTAGTCTCAATGCATCATTGTTGTCCCATTAACAATGATACTCGACTAGAGACATTTAAGAACAATGATACTAATTATAATTATATAATCTCATGTTCAAGTCACATACTTAAAGTTATATAATTCGTATCATTATTCTAAGGGCTTTTATTATGTTAATATTTATATAACGCAGTAAATGAAATCATAATAAAATAATCCATTTATTCAATCAAATATAATATCAAAAATGTTAAGCAATTACATCAAATAATTAGCCTCTAGGATATAAACTCTAACATATTCCACTCTACCACACAAATTTATACTATCAAATCACGTTTAATTATTTCATACGAGTTAGTATTCACCATGAAATCTATATGTTGTAATTACTAAGTAAATTATATATATATATATATATATATATATATATATATATATATATATATATATATATATATACATATATATAGGTTGATCAACTCCATAGAAAATAATATTTAGTCACATGTTAAGATAAGAGATATCATTTTCTTTCATTCTCTTAAATTTATTATGATAAGTATTATTCAGTAAAATTCTTAAAATGATTAATAGTTTACGTTTCATTTAATATCTTTTGACATAAACATTTTTATTAAATTTCCATCGTTATATTTGAACAGTGAACTATTGGATCTTGAATTTTTGACCTATAAACATTTACTTGAACTGTGAACATTGTGAACTGTTAAATATTTCTTGTACCGCAAACATTACCGTTAAACTTCTTCTCGTTGAACTTTTTCCCTGTGAATATTGGACGTTATCCTTGAACTTTAATACTTTTTTCTCAACATTATGTTGATAATTTAGACATTATTTGACTCTAGACACAGTAAAAATTATAAACTTTCTATATTTATTATTTTTTCTATTATTCTTTTTCTTTTATTCATAATTTATATCACTGTTATTTGTACTAATCATCAAGAATGAAGTTGTTGTGAATATCTATGGAATGAGACACATATGATAGGATAAAGGCGATATAACGATGATGTGTCTTTTAGGGCATGTGGTGCACATTTTCTTTGACCTGAGGGAAAAAAGAACTACTATGACTAATGATGTTTTAAATGATAAAGGTTGATGATGATTTTTCTGAAAAAAAGAAGATATTAGACATTATAATCTACATGATTCTCCTAATGGTTGTTATTCCACTGCAGTTGTTGATCTAAACTTTGTTCAAGTACTTAACTGCAGTTGTTGATTTAAAACTTACTGTTTATATTATTCTATCAAGAACTCAACTGTTGAAGGCTAATGACAATTTATTCGTCATTATCTTAATCATAATATTCTTTATTGGGCTATTTGAACTCAATTTTTTTTTTTTCCAGTTGTTCAGGAAAGAAGAGTGTAACCGAGACTAGTGAGGAGAAAAAGAGGAATGAAGTGATGTTCCCAGGTAATTGCTATAATAGTTTTTACTATATTATAAAATAATGTGATAATAATAGTGAAAACTTAATTGTATATTAATATGTAATGATATATTGTTGTATTTTATACTGTATTGTAATAATTTTACTATAGTTTTTTTTTGACGACTCAAATTAGATAATATAGACCCGATTTGAAGGCATCACATTTAAAAAATGTCTTCCCTATTAAGAAAATAAACATGTATTTAAAAAATATTTATCAAAAGTATTTTATAAAGATAATTAAATAAGTTTTTATGTTTAAATATTGTAAGTGTTCGGGGTTAACAATTGAATGTGAGCGGGAGAAACGAAAAATCTACAAAGACGGGAATAAATTTATTAAAGAGAGTTGGGGGAGGAAAACAAGCAAGAATAGCTCGACAATAGGTATAATTTTTAGATAGTGTTAGAAATTTTCTGTCAAATATCGAATCATCATGATTCTTTTTTGGAAAATATTATAGTCAATGATGTTTGGCAATGATATAGCTAATGACCTTTGTTAAAAAATGGTGGGACCCACCATGTATGATGGAGCCCACCAATTTTTAACAAAGGTCATTATCTATATCATTGACTAGATCATTGGCTCTAGCAAAACTCTTCTTTTTTATAATAAACAGGGATCTAGGCCCATGTGGCACGATTTGAGCGTGCCACGTGACAAGTCATGTGCGTACTCAATCGTCACATGCTGGAGTGACTCCCACAATATTGTCGATATCGTCTTCGTCATCATTCGAAAGAGTCTTCACTCCCTCGGCAATCCTATTCTTTTAATCACCAGACCAGACCCGACCCGACCCTTAGACACTTTATCCCAATGATAAACTAAGATATATACACCCAGAGTTTGAATTACAAGTGTTCTGCCATCCCGGTAGAAATGCGGCATTACGCGAGAGGTCCACGTGATAGTCTACGTGACAACACGGGAGAGAGTCAAGTGGAGGTCCATGAGCACGTGCCGGTAGTTCCATTTTCCACCAAACAAAGAATTTTAATAGACTTAACACTGACCCCTCAATCTACACAAAAACAAAAATTCTAAAAGAATCCAATGCCGACACTTTCCGTCCATCCAACGGTCCACACCACCTCACCGCCACAAATCTAAACTTCCACCGTCAGATCTACAACCCCCAATAGCACCCCTCCATCTTATCACCCACTTCAGATCTCAAACACAGACAGACAGGCAAATACAGTGGCAGAGGAGAGAGAATTTTCCAAATCCCAAATTTGCCCATGGTGGAGGTAGTACAGTCATATACCACACGACGGGGCAGCAACCCCAGACTCGAGTCCAATGACCAAGTCCTCGACATTCCGGCGACTCCTCCGGGAGACGTACGGTACAGCTACAGCCCCAACGCTATTGGATCATTCCTCTCTCCGACGGTATTAACGGCTGTGATCATCGCATCGTGGTACCTGTCCAACATCGGAGTTCTCCTCCTCAACAAGTACCTCCTCAGCTTCTATGGCTACCGCTACCCTATCTTCCTTACCATGCTCCACATGCTATCCTGCACCGCTTATTCCTTCATCGCCATTCGCTGGTTCGAAATCGTCCCATTTCAGCAAATTTCTAGCCGGAAACAACTCTTCAAGATCTTAGCTTTGAGTGTCATTTTTTGCTTCTCAGTTGTTTGTGGAAATACCTCACTGAGATATCTTCCTGTTTCGTTTAATCAAGCTATTGGGGCGACTACCCCGTTTTTCACCGCCATTTTTGCTTTTTTAATTACTTTTAAGAAAGAATCGGCCGAGGTTTATCTGGCATTAGTGCCGGTTGTGTGCGGCATTGTTTTAGCTAGTAACAGTGAACCACTATTTCATCTTTTTGGGTTTCTCGTTTGTATTGGATCAACGGCGGGCCGAGCTCTGAAATCGGTGGTTCAAGGGCTGTTATTGAGTTCTGAAGCTGAGAAATTGCATTCGATGAATTTGCTTTTGTATATGGCGCCGATGGCAGCCATTATTTTGCTTCCTTTTACGCTGTACATTGAGGGGAATGTGTTCGTAATTACTGTTGAGAAAGCGAGGGGCGATCTGTTTATGGTGTTTTTGTTGGTGGGGAATGCGACGGTGGCGTATTTGGTGAACTTGACGAATTTTTTGGTGACGAAGCACACGAGTGCTTTGACGTTGCAGGTGCTCGGAAATGCAAAGGCCGCCCTGGCGGCGGTAGTGTCGGTTTTGATATTTAGGAATCCGGTGACGCTGATGGGGATGGCGGGGTTTGCCGTGACGGTAATGGGTGTGGTGCTTTACAGCGAAGCGAAGAAGAGGTCTAAAGTTACAGCTCATTGACTGACGGAAAAGAAAGCAATTATTGTTGATTGTAATTGATTCCATTGCTATACACTGGTGCGGCTCTTTTCCTCTTTTTTTAAGATTCCATTGTATAGGATGATATGATCCCTGATTAATTTTGTTTTTATATACTGTTCTTGATTGGGGTTGTTTAAGAGAAGAAAAATTCTTTCTTTTAATTTCCCCGGTATGTACTTTTATATGTTTGTTTCATGCTATTGGAATACGTAGAAAGGTTGATTCTTGAGATTATTTTTTTGGTTAAATTTGTGGGAGGGAGAATTATTTCCCCTTCATTTAGTTGAACTGATGAGCTTTACTTAAATTATTTCAAAATGTAATTCCTTTTTTGGTACATAATAATTGAATTGTGTATAATTAACATTCCTAATACGCCCTCCTAATTTTTTTGGTCATCTTATTTTTGATCAAATTTTTTTAAAAATATCGTCAATTAAACTTGTCTTGTGTTTTCAAAGCAAACCATTAAATGCCTAAACGATCAAATGAGACTCATTTTTGGAGAGGAGGGAGCTTTTCAGTTGTCATTGTTGTTATAATTATAATTATTGTTATTAATATTGTTTAAATATATGTGTGGGTGTCGGGTTTGGCTTTGGGTTAAATTACATGATGTAGTTTGAGTTAGTTGAACAAGGAATCATATTAGAATTAGGTTAGTATGAAATTTATTGACGCCTGATTCTGTCCGTGTGTTCGTCCTCTGGTTCGAATAGAATACTTGCACAAGAGTCCAAACGATTTGGGCCGTCGGTGGACTTCTTCGGTATAAGAGTCGGTGAAAGTATCAAGATATATCAACAATGTAGGTTAAAGTATTTAGTATGGAGATAATAATCGTAACATTTTCCTCTATCATTAACCGATATTTATAATACTTACTAGTCTCTCACCAATACTATTAGGAGTCCACTGAGGAATTGTAATTAAAAGGGGTAACAACCGTCCCAACCCACCCGGGGATTATAACTTTCACTCTAATTAGAATTAGA
Source organism: Hedera helix (assembly GCA_947179155.2). Classification (NCBI taxonomy): domain Eukaryota; kingdom Viridiplantae; phylum Streptophyta; class Magnoliopsida; order Apiales; family Araliaceae; genus Hedera; species Hedera helix. The sequence continues at coordinate 38,288,823 of OX359286.1, forward strand.
GGTGATAAATAGCCAACATCCGAGTTGTTTTAGGACTCTAACTTAAGTCTGTCGGACTAAGGAGTCTTCTTAAACCACCACCAAGCTGATGGGTGCCAATCAGTTGAAGTAGAATATACATCCTAACATTTTCGTGTTTTCGAAGAAGTTTTTCCTTCGGTTTGACATTTTATATACTGGAGCTGATGGGCCATTGGGAAAGCTCAAGTAAGTATTATAAATATTTTGTTAATGATGGAGGAAAATGTTACAATTATTATCTCCATACTAAATACTTTAGCATCCATTGTTGACATATCTTGATATCTTTACTGACTCTTACATCGGAGAAGTTCATCGACGGCCTAAGCCGTTTGGACTCTTGTGTAGGTATTTTATCCGGAACAGAAGACGAGCGTACAGACATAATCGGACATCAACAAAATTGATATTCAATATGCTTGCAGAATCTGCTATATTTTGATTAGCATATATAGATGTGGTAACAAACTTCCAGTGTATCAGATTAATCCATTTTATGGCTTCAGTCCTGCTTATCATTTGCGTGTGGTAATGAACTTGGCTGTGGAATTCAAGATTTTGTGTATCAGCAAGACAGCAACCAACATTTGAACTGCTATGACAGAACAAATTAGAGGCTTTACAATCTCATCTGGTTCAGAACTTGATTATTAGCTTAATGGTTGGGATCAAGTGCCAACCATAAGGCCAATGGTCTCTTCCCCTGGCCTGATTTTATTGCTTTGGATTCTGCTAGAATATTACAACTAAGCACATGATCTGATTGTTGTACGTTCCAATCTCTATACTTGGGTCAAAATTACCTATCGACATAATAAAAATAGAAATAAATTGCTTTATTGTTAATGCCTCTGGCTTTAACGTTAATGTTTATACTTGTTCTATTTATTGTAGTGTTCTACAGTCTAGCAGCGAGTCATATGACTAACGTTGTCCATAGACAGGGTGGGAGTGGGACATGGTCCACATGGAGGGTCACCTTGCTTATACAGTTGGTAATTGTTGAGACTTAGAATCAGCTTATATGTGCTCAAATTTAATGCGTTAGTTGCAGGCTAAATATAGCTCCTGCCAAACAAATAAATGAAATAAGTTAACGCAAATTTAAGATCAAGTAGAATAGTAGATGGTTTGGCGGAGTAGTAGTACTAATTGTCAAGCTAGGCTTCCCTTCAAGCACACACATATACAGGCATTGTGATTTATAGATAACAAGTATGGTATCTATGCAGGACACGGACACGGATAAGTTTGTGAAATCATTAGTAAAATTTATCAATAATTTCAAAATAGTCAGTAATAGACAAAACAAACTTAAATAGACAAATTGAGATTGTTTCCTTTTTTGTCAATTCACTTAATAAAATATGTCCGAGTAATTATTCGTTAAGTTTAGGAGTATAATAGATGATTAAATATGTTATAATTAGGATAGAAAATGGACTATTTATATAAATTGTAATTATGTAAGTATTAAATATTTTTACATAAAAAAGAGAGTTATGAATTTGGGATGTTATCTGAACAGTCTAATCAGTATAACTTTTCGATTTTTCAATTCAAATTCGACAATACGACTCGTACTAATGAAAATGACTCGATCATATTTTAATGGCCAAAAGGCAAATTAGATCACACTTGATGAAATATCTTAATAACTAAAATGGTCAAAAATCAAATTGGACCAAACTCGATAAAACAACTTATATCGTCGACGAAACACTTTACCTGCAGCCCAAGATTTGAAATGAAAATTGATGGTCCATTGACAAAAATGATCAGATTGCTTGCAAGAGTTTACTACATTTGTTTTGGTGATTATTTGTTCACCGTAACTGTTTGATTAGGATACTTGCAGGGTGGTGGTCTAGGGTGCCATTTATGGAGATTTTAACTTGAGTAATTTGCGGGCTGATGTCATCGCACCCTTTTGTGGCCATGTGTGAATGGCAAGAATTTTAACTTGGCCACAATTGCGTGCCATGTTATTATAAGTTAAAGACAACCTTGAATAACATATATTTTTAATTAATTAATTAATTAGGCACTAGGTCAATTAATCACAATAAACTGAAAATTATTTATCTTCCTTTTATGAACCAATTAATCTACCTCAGAGTCTCAAGTGGTCGAACTCTTTGTTATCTAATATGCTAATTGCTAGTAGACTTGTCGTGCGGGCGGCTCCTAAATGTCTTCACCATCCTTTATCATGCTACTTATTATGTTTTGTCTAAATCAATGAGATTTGATTAGCTCCTTAATTTATATATATGTGTGCGCGCGTGCATTGCTCCTTACAAAGTTCAAAAAATTAAAAATAAAATACTCCCTCCGTCCCAGGATAAAAGTCCTGATGAACTTTTCACGCATATTAAGAAGAAGAATGAAATGACAAAATTACCCATAATAATATGCCATTAATCATTTAACAGTGTGTGTGTGTATATATATATACTACTCATTGGAATTCAGCCCAAGTGCTCAATAAACATTGTTGTGTTTCCATAAAAAAAGTTGGCATAATCAATTTTCTAGAGAGAAACTCCACATTCAATGTCATCGTATTCTCATAAAACTTCTACTAATCTGTGCATGAATACAAATAGCTTCATGTAATCATATTCTCCATAAAGCTTGCATGGATTGAATGCTCCACTAAAATCTGGCGCAAATATTTTAAATTGAAGCAAATCAAATTTACAAAATTCAAATTTCATACTTTTCGCCAAATTTTTTGCCAAATGAAAATTTTAAATGGGGATTTCATGATATAAAAAGCATATAATTATACTCTATAATCATCTAAACAATATCATGAAAAATCTTACTAACGATCAAAGGCGAGTCATCTACGAAATATTGTTGAAGCACAGCCAAAATGGAAAATTAAAGAAGGGTTCAATTGCATCTACAGCTTCCCAATTTTCAGTAACTACCAAGACAATTAGTCGCATATGGAAGCGAGGACAAAACTCAAGCGTAACCGGTACCATCGATGTTTGTTCAAGACGTATAGGAAGGGTTGGTGGAAAACGAGTTCAAATTGATTTCAATCAAGCTTCGGATATTCCACTTCGTCGAAGAACAAATATAAGGTCACTTGCAAGTGCTATGAATTTATCAAAGTCCACTCTTCACCGAAGGATTAAAGAAGGTAGTTTAAGAGCTCATTCAAATGCTATAAAACCTACATTGACACATGAAAACAAGAAAGCAAGACTCAAATTTTGTTTATCAATGATTGAACAAAATACTCCTTCTGGAAATCCAGTTTTTAATGGTATGTATGATTGTGTTCACATTGATGAAAAATGGTTTTATATGACAAAAATTGCTGAACGATATTATCTTCTTCCGGATGAAAGTGAGCCTTTGCGGACTTGTAAAAGCAAAAAGTTTATAACCAAAGTAATGTTTTTAGCTGCAGTTGCTCGTCCACAATTTGATGAAAACGGTAATGAAATTTTTTCCGGAAAAATTGGTATTTTCCCATTCATTTGTAAGGAACTTGCTAAGAGAAAAAGTAAGAATCGAGATGTCGGTACCCTTGAGACAAAACCGATTTATCCAGTAACACAAAAGGTTTTTAGATCTTACTTGATCGAAAAAGTGTTACCTTCAATTAGAGAAAAATGGCCTTCTTCAAGTGTCGGAAGTCCTATTTTTATCCAACAAGATAATGCCAAACCACATTTGCGTGTTGATGATGTTGAATTTGTGGAACATGCGACAAGAGATGGATTTGATATTCGTTTACGGTGTCAACCCCCCAACAGTCCAGATATGAATGTTCTTGACCTTGGTTTTTTTAGAGCCATTCAAACTCTTCAACACCAAGAAGCTCCTACAACTATTGACGAATTGGTAGCTGCCGTACAGAAGTCATTTGATCAATTCTCATCAAAGCGTCTCAATTATGTGTTCTTAACTTTGCAAACATGCATGGTTGAAGTAATGAAGGTGTTTGGTGGGTTTGATTACAAAGTGCCGCATATGAACAAGGGGGGGCTAGAAAAAGATGGCAATCTCCCAACTAGCATCCAATTTGAACGAATGTGATGGATGAAACTATTTTGCATCTCCAAGAACCATGATTTGAATCTTATTCTAAAATTGTTACTGTTTTCCTTTCTTTTTCCTATGGTATTTGGGTTGTATGTCTTTTGCTGCTTTGGTTTGTTCTTAAACCTGTTCACCTATGCTCGTAGTCACATTGAATTTAAGTTACTCCTATTGAATTTAAGTTTCCTGTTTTGTTCTTCAACCATTGAATTTTGCTATAGTACTTAACTTTGTAGACATAAAATCATAGATTCAACAAAAAAGAAACTCATGTAATTACTCCAAAAATATAAAGCACTTGCCCAAATTTCATTAAACATCTCACTTAAATGATGGACACTTTCCAAAATTGCATAACCAACAATTATTTCGATTCTCATAGTGTGATTGGCGGATTTCCATCATCTCAATATTTTTTTTCATATTTGCAACTTGTTGTTCTAACAGTTCAATTTTTTCTTGCATAACTGTCATTTTTTTGTATACTTCAACCATTTCTTGATCACATGTTTTCTCATCTTCATCTTCAGTTTCTAGAATTCCAAGGAGACCTCGTGCTCGTTTCATCGACTTCTTGGATGGCATTTGAATACTTTTGTCGGCCTCATATTCAAATGTTCTCTTACAATATTCTTCATTCATTGCTGCAATAGCAAAAATCAAAGGAAAAAAAAAAAAGAGAAAGAGGACATTAGAAGTAGTATTATGAGAAAAACAAAAAAACAAAAAGTAAACTATCTTACCTTTGCCAAAAATCTGAGCGAAACTTGTTAACGGAATCTTCAAATTGGTACTGCATGCATGTAGAAGCTATAGTTTTATAGGAGAACAAAAGAGTTTCCAATGTGGTGGAAATACAAAATCAATGAAACAAATTAAGTGCATGAGAGATTTCCAATGTAAGTAAGAGAGTGACTTTCTAGCTTTTCAATTCAAAATATTTTCAGCACACAATTAATTGAATATAGAGAGAGAATTAGAATAAGAAAAATATGAGATATTTAATGCTAAGGGTATAATAGGAAAAATTGTGTAAAAGTTTGGTTATTAAAGGAAAGTGGACATTTAACGTGGGACTATTCAAAATAGTAATAAGGACTTTTATCTTGGGACGGAGGGAGTATTACTTTGTCTTTGTTGAACTTTATTAATTAAGCTTCATATGTTAAATATTAAGTCAAAGAGATTCTATTTTTATTTTTTAACATAAGAAAATAGTTATAATTGGAGTACCTAGTGAGATTGTGACCAACGACAAGGAACTCTTTCTAAGCAGCTCATGTTTGATAATGGTAATTTATGGCCCAAGGGGAAACAGCTACAGCATTTGTGATAAAGAAATGGATCGACGCCATTGATTATTTTCAAAGGTTTTGGTGGGATACTCACGTAAAGATCTTTATATTTTTACTTGATCCCTCAGATTAACTAACTGGCTTGATCAGGATACTTTAATTTACACCATAAATTAAATACTTGCTATTTTAAATAATAATAAATAAATAATAAATTATCATTTACTTCCTTGCCCCTAAACGTGCACGCGTGAGCAAAAAATATTCAATTGCTAAGGGCTTAATTTTGTCTTTATAAAGTAGTCCATGTAAAGATCATCAGTATACAGCCATTGTACCTCCAGAGGAAGATATGTTTTAACATAAAATGTTGGAAGAAATCTTTTAGCTCCAAACATGTTCACAGCAGCACACCTTCAAGGATACAAATATTTACATTGCTCAGCAGAACCACTTGCACAGGCAGTATAAGAAATGCTACGAAGGGACAGTGAAAATTTACAACTCCTTTTTATCTTTTACCCAGGGTGAGGTAGTGTAGAAACAGATTTTACAATTCAACAGGGATTTTCTTTTTCTCTCTCTTCTTATTTTTTAGATGTATCAGTATTCTGAAGTTAAAAATAACCAAGTAATACTAAGCTTAGATGTGGACTTCTATGGTTCACATATACAGGCAAAAGTGCTCACCTCTACTGCTGTGTACTCAGATTTTGTAATTTTCGGTCAGTGTACTACTAGAGGGCAACTTTGAAAACTGATGCCAATAAGCGCACAACATTCTAAAATTCTTCCATCTTCACTCTTAACGGATGCCTGAGCTCCTTTTGCATAGTTCATAGTCAAGAATACATCAGAATGTTGGTATGCTAAGCATTGTGCATTACACTTATTTCACGTACCTGCTGAACAAGGCACCAATTTTAGTAACGCCTGCATGTGATGGAATTTGCTTCAGCCTGAACCTTGGTGGTTTTTCTTGCACCGATTTTTTTACCTACACAGATTTTCTGGTTGGTGATACACGTGCACTAAGAAAAATAGTAGAATGATTTCACAACTACATCTAGTTGCGAACTTTAAGAAATGGAAAGAGATTATCAGACACAACATGAGTCTCGTAGAAGGTTCCATTCTTACCTCACTTTCTTGTTGGAAGGCTCCCAATTTATTCTCTTTTGAGCCCTTAAACCAAATAATAAATAATGCACAAATTTTAGAAGATCAAAATCAAAGTGGATAAGAAATGTTTCATTCCATGATTAGCAGGAACAAGTAGAACCTTTTCAAATATACAGGTAGGGCGAGGTAATTTTAACTGAGATCCAGTGCTTGGTTGGAGTTCAGGTGTCAAAGTCAGCTACATTCAACAAAGGGCATGTTGGCATAATACGAGTCAGGAAAGAATTGGAAACATAGGTTTTGGAAGTTAAGATAAATAATAACTTCAAAAATAGCAGTTGATGAAGTTGTAGTGATTTGCAAGAAGCAAATATTTCTATAGTTTACCTTGTTAAAAAGTTCTATTGGTGGATCATGTCGAACCCTCCGCTCTGTATGAAAATTAAATTCCTGAGATGAAGCTAGAACGTTATGGTTTATAAGATCACAACTTGATGTAACTTTGAGATATAAATCAATAAAATCAGATAATCCAATCTGGGAACTACCATTGGTACTGTGGTTTCCCTCTTGTTATTTCGGAAAACTCCTAGGTCTCCTTTACTGGAAAAAATCTGCATTTAGGACCAACATATTACCTTTAGAATTGCTTATAGGCATTTTCAAATACTAAACTCCTAGCTATATATATATATATATAATACCTTCTTGTTCAGGGGTAGAGCTTTAAATTTGTGAATCATTTCACATTCATCCTGCTTTGGAGCATTTACAACATTTGGCCTGATAGACAAGCACAGTTTAAGTATAGAACAAAGTTCCTAGTCAAAATATAATGCCAAGCCAAGCAGTAATTAAATGATCTTTCCAAAAAAATTGGAAATTTATGTAATCATCTTCAATAGCTCCTCCAATGGCTCTATCATCCATCACTAAACTAAAAGAATTATGTGAATTAATTTAATGATAGCAATAAAAATTTGAAAATTTTAGTAAGTGCATGAAAATTAGGACATTATAAAAGCTGAACATCAATAGGCTTCACTAGGAATAATCCCATTAACATGCATTTATATAGAGAAAATAAACGACTCCTTCAGAAATGGAGCTACAAAAATTTTGCAGATAGAATATATATATATATATATTAAAAAGAAATAAAAAAGAAAAACAAAATAGGAAACTGAAAATAAGGAACGTTTAGATGATACCATTCATTTTGTAACAATGATCTTCTAAAATCTTACCTTCTGGAATATTTGTAGCCGTATTGTGCAAGTGATCCAGCTCTAGGTTGGCGCAACACCTGCAGCAATATAACTTCAATCCAAAGCGGATAAATACAAAATCATAAACACAGATTAGAATGCTAATTATTATCATGTATCTGTTGTGACACAATAGATCTATTTCCTTGCATTTCTATTTCCCTGTGACACAAAATGAGAACACAAACTATTAATGCTTTGCTATAACAGTCATAAATGCATTAATTTCAACAGGTATAACCTTAGAATCATTGCAATGAACAGAGGATGATGGAACTGCAGAATTGTGTTGCATAGCCCTTTCCGACGTTTTTAGGTGAAACTCCTGAAGAGCAATGAAATGATGGAAAATGTTAGCCAATAAAGTACACAAGGGAAACCATTTTTAGAAGACTGTTGACCGTGACAGGGGAAGCAAGACATTAATTAAAATTAATCACTTGCTTGAAACTCTGGTAACCGTGGAGTGCTTCTTTTTAAAAGTAACAGTGAGGGAGCCTCAAAAATCTGCAAGTTGCAAACAAAATATATCAGTTAAATAAACAATTTGAAGAAGTATTTTATAAAATCCTTTTATATCTCCCACATTTACAGACCTTTCTGTTCAGCGGAAGAGCTCTAAATGTAGGAGCAGTGGATGTCACTTGTTCATGTTCACTACTAACTTTTGGCCTGAAATCAGGACAAGCAAAGTAGCTTGTCAGAGCAAACCATGTTATGCATGTCAATGTTGACTAAAAACAGAAATGTGTAAACAAACCTCATCCTCTGTGCCCTGTGAGCTGTTTCAAGGGAAGGCTCTTTAGGAATAGTAATCCATAACTTAGTATGTATCAAATTCCAATCGATGGTACCATCCTGCAAGACCATCCAACAATATTTTCAGAACTCGGTACAAATGCAGATAGTCTTCTTGGTTCACTTTGTGTGCCCCCTTTCTAAACTCAGTACCAATCCAAATAGTCTTCTTGGCTCACATTCCACAACTTCTTAATATGTGTGTGTGTGTGTGAAAAATGTCTATCCAAGTAATTCATTTGCTCTTCATAGTATAATTTCTGTATGTTTTCATAAGCGTTTTTCTTACAATGTTTCTTGTTTGACCTATTCAGAAGTCCACATTGCTTGGTGAACAAAATATCAAATATGCTTGGACACGCTTGTATGGTTCAAGGTTCAAAGTTCAAAGTTATAACAAAAGACAAACGCAAGGTAATAAAATGAGGAAGAACTGCCAGCATTATGAAATTAAATACATCAAAGAAAAATACATGAATACGTCAAACGGCAAGCTCATTCTTTCGGCAGTAACTTACCTTTTTAGGTTCCTTGTGAACTAAATGAGTTTGTTGATTTGTATCAGCAACCTGATATGTAGAAGAATTAGATGTTGAACTGAGACTATAGAACAGATAAGCAGTCAGAGAATTCCAGAACAAGCTTTCAGCAAGAGAGCTCTACTAAGATAGCAAAGCATTCAGATGAGTGATAACAACTATTTACAGATGTCCATAAATAAAACATGTAACAAAAAGCCTCCATTTTAGCATTGATGGGAACAAGAAGGCCAATTCAAAGGAACATGAAGATTACAGTAAATCTTAACCTTACGCAAGTGACCTCCCTCAAGCTTTTGTCTCTTAGCAGGTTGGCTCTCCAACGCAGAAGAATTAGTTAAACTTCTCTCATTGTTCTCCAACTTCAAAAACCTACCACTTGCAGGAAAACAGGTCATCAGAACATAAAGATGGGACATGGAAAGATTGTCATTCAGTGTTTAGTATATATGTTTGCCAAAAATGCCACACAATTAAGACATGGGATGCATAAATTATTTGTAACTGTAGAAATCTAAATGCTTTGTTTCTTGAAATCTGGAAGAATAAAGTAGAAGATATGCTAGTTGAAAATCATATATTGTCTTATTACTGGAAACTGGCCCAACTTACCAGAGGTGGCAGTAATGTGGACGAGTGCAAGGAAAAAATCAAGAATATGTACAGAATTCACACCCAAAAATAAATAAATAGTCACCTAGAATTACCCATTTGACGAGCTTGATTTTGTTTGGCCAATTGGCTAGCTGTTGGCTTCATAAGAGTTGAAATCCTCAGAACAGATGGTTTAGCAGTGGTATTTCTTTTAGCTTTTGAATCAATCATATGATTATAAAATGTCAAACCTACAAACAATTTGATTGTAAGAATATAGGGATATATATTGTAAATAAGAAAAGTGCAAACTGTCAAGGACAGAAAATTGTGAGATGCGTAAATTGGATTAGAGGAAACAAAAAGGGAACGGAAAAAATACAATGAAGACAACAAAGAGCACTGAAGTTTATATAATCACCAAAGGGAGCAAAGCTTTAAATTATAGAAGAAAACTTGAGATATCATTCCACAACAAGTATCTTGCATTCTCAATCAATAACTTAGATCACCTGTAGGTATTTGATGGGATTGATTAAACTTTGGCAAAATGCAACTCTTTAAGTCAACAGAAATCCTTCCATTTATTCCTTCACAATAGCAAGACATAAATAATGAATGAAGCAGTCGGAATAACAGCGTCGCATGTGTTATCTTGCTAACGAGCAAGAAAGTAGCCCAATATGTATCATTATATGGAGTGAACAATAAAAGCTAATTCTTGGAAGCTGACAAATATTTTTACTTTATAAAGACTATTAGTATAAACTAGAATTCACCTAGAGGTTTAGGAATGGAACAACAAAACCCAAACCAAAAAAAATAAAAATACAAACCTCTAGCTATGATACAAATAATATAATGTGCAAGTTTTAGGAACATATATTGGGTTGTATCCTTCCAAAACTATAACTTTTTCTTTCCAAGTGATGATGATATAATGTCTAGAACATAATGCAAACTAATAGATGAGAAAACAATACTTCTTCAGCATCCAAAATTAAATTGTACCTCTGTTGTTCATATTCATTGAAGAAATTTCTGGGTCCACTCCAATATCAGAGTCACTCTGAGGCAAAGCCATGTTTTCCAAACCTTTAATTTGTGGGGAGGCTGTGACATTTTCCAGTAGAATATCCTCTCTCAAAGCTTTCTTTGTAACAAAAGCTGAAATACAAATTACATTACAAATGAAGAAAAAAAAAAAAGAGAGAAACACTTTATGAGGTAACAAAATGAAAATTTGAACTCCAAAAAAAAAAATCCCAGGCTGAAAATTTTAAGCTTTAGTGAATTTGAGATGTCACTGTTTCTTGGCTAAGTTTTTTAGCAAATATTTCATGTCCAAACAAAAAAATTGAGCATATAAAATTAATTTTTAGTGAGGAACTAAATAATTTATAAACTTCTGACTGCAGCTTATAAAGGAAATAACACTAGATTAAAGAAAAAGGAATCAGCTTGGGTTTCATTAAAGGTTCAAACAGAGCTACATTTGCTTAAATCAGCTGAAAACGGATATATTAACCAGTAATAAAATCTAAAATCAAACTAACAACTTAAGAGCAGCTAGACCTTAGGGTTTTGGTATAGAACACTTACGCGAAGGTGGATAACTTCCCTTGGATTTGAACCATAGCTCAGCTTCACCAGCCTCAGCTAACGACTCCTCTAGGCTGAAATCAAAGTATCGAGCCGCGTCGAACTCGTAATCAAGATCGATTTCTACAGCTGTGAATGTGAACATTACGATATCCTCCATTTCTTCGTCCATTTCCCTCACCAACTACTTTCTCTCTCTAAAATCAAAGCTCCAAAGCGAAAACCCTAACTATCAATTGAAATGAATGTGATTAATGGCACAGAACGGCGTAAGGTAGCAGCAATAAGCGAAACGAGTATACATGCAACTGAGTGTATCTATAGGCGGAGTGAGACGACACGAAGGACAGATTCGTAATAGCACCGAAGCTCAAAAGGATCCGAAATTTGAATGAGTTGGGGTCCGAATAGAGGGACATCGTTATTTCATTTTGTGACGAAAATGCCCTAGAGACTGTTGAAATTGCCGAGTGTTAGTAAATAATGTTTATAGTGTAATTAAAGATACATTTGGGGATGAGATTGTCAATTCAATGAGAAAAAAAGAAGAAGAATTTGTTTGTATTTGAGAGGAGGGAAGGGCAAGTGTCATCGGAGTCCGAGTTCTGCTTCGGGTCGCGGAAGCGTGTCGGGTGTTTCTGAAATTTCGGCACGGTTTGACTTTTAGCCTTTAGATCTCGACGAATTGCGAGATTACCCCTAACGGTTTTATTCGTTTGTCAGGTCATAAACAGGCCCACCCACTGCAAATTCAAAAGAGACCAGGAGGAATTTATTAATTGCTGCAGTAGTTTTTTTTTTTATCTTTCTAATAGTAAAAAATACTTCTATTTTACACCCTATTTTTTAAAATCCCAAGTTCAAACATCTATTTTATACTCTATTTTTCAAAATTATAAGTTCAAAAATTATTAGATAAATAAAATTAAAGAGTGTTAGAAGGAGGGAGATCTACATGTTAGTTTTATTTATCTAACCATTTTTAAACTTGCGTTTCAGTAAAAATAATATAAAATAGATGTTTTTATAGATTTATTCAATAGTAAGTAATTAACTTCAAATTGGGATTATTATTATAACAGTAAATTCTCATAATTAACTACATATAAAATTTTAGTCAATTAAATTTCATTTTTCTTTGTATAATATTTTATTTCTTTGTCATCCATTTTATATAATATATTGATATTTTTCATATAAAAAATAATATACCAAGTTACCAACAAAAGAATCGACAAATTTGTCATTTAATGTAGCTAACAAATTCCTTTTCAAGCTCAATACATTTTTTTTCCATATATAGTATAATTTTGTATTAATGGACCCTTCATAATTTCCCTATTAATAAATACAATTATATCACAAATACAAGATATAATAGTCTTTGTTCTTATATTCCTAGCGGCCCTTAGCGGGTACGTCCCTTTCAATGGATTACAATTTGCAGGGGATGGGTTAAGCCCCTCCCAGTGGTTCTAAATCTGCTATTAAAAGTTGAAACCTGACATCAGTCAGTCCGGAATAATTTGGCGTGAAACTCACTAGTAATGGGCTGGACTAACCATAGATAGATACGATTAACAGATCAGTCCATGGCTAAAAATCATGCCTGCCTACCTAGTGCAATTTAAAATGGGCACATATTAAATTATAAAATATTTTTTTTGTATTATGAGTTACGTGAATAATTATTATCAATAATATTTTAATAATATATTTGATATTATAAGGTCAACCTTATAATTTTATATAATTTGATATAATTCGCAATCGTATTTTGACAAGAAATTTTTGTAATACATAACAGGATTCTATTAAATTTAGAGTTATATTTTACATGACGATAAATTTATGTCGATATTAAATATCGACGTATCGATACGCAGAACATGAAAGAATTAAGTTGGGATCTACACATTATTATTTTATTTTATTTTATTATATTATATAAAATTTCATGTTTGTCACAATCTAATTTTATCATCATATTTGTCGGTGTGTATCATCTTCCTCAAATTTATGGTTCATAGTACTCGTAACCTCAAAGAGTTTACATGCACGACAGAATGATGGGTGAGAACAGAGTAAGTTCATTTGGACGGATTTAATAAAATGACCAACCAGCATTCACCTTAGGGGTCAACTTTGAAAGGCAATCAAGCTCGCACCAACCTGTCCTAGAATAAAGGGCTAACTACAACAGCAACAGGTAGGGTACGTAGGATACTTGGTCTTTGATACAGCCAACTTGTAATCGAAGCCTTACGCATCAACATCCACTATATATCTAGCACAAAAGCAACATAAATATTGTCATATTCTATGAATTTGAAAAGGTTGTTAAAATCCTAAATACGCAGCATTTGCAATGTCACGTTGATGGAATAATCAAGTGTATATTATTAATTTGAATTTTTTTAGAATGTGCCCTTAGAGCATATTCTAAGCGTTGAAAACAATGCATAATAATATTTATTTATGTATTTACACTGAATTCAACGCATAAAAAAATAATATACTAGTGGATCCCCATATATTAAATTCCGTATGAATATATAAACAAATAAAATTTATCCTTATTTTCCGCGCTTAACATGTGTCCTAATGGCACATGCTAAGAGGACCCTATTAATTTATTCATTTTTTTAGAGTATTATTAAGCAGCGAGTTATTTTATCAAAAAAATAATAATAATAAATTATTTATATTATAACATGATGTAAATATATATAATATGTGAGAATGACGAAATAAATTAGGATTTAGCCGCATATTTTTTGCCCATTAAATCGACAATCACTATTAATGTGCAGTTAGTAACATGCATGCGTATGAAATCATACACGCTATATGTTTGGGTGATCGCAAATAAAATAATTTTAGAGAACATAAATCAATGGACTCGTATTAATGCCGATCAACAATTAATGCTTGTTTGGACTCTGATAAAGTGCAATTTAATTTCAAGCCAACCCTAGCTAGTTGGATGAAGTTTGAGCGTAGGAGAATCAAACTAACTTGTCCACCGTACACATCGGCAGCCTTCAAATGCTTGTTGTCAAGTCACGTCACATGCATACCAAAAGTCTTCACAATCGATCATGAACATTTTTGTTAACGATAAATTTATTCACATGATAATTAAATATTATATCAAAATATTATATTTATTTATATTATTAAAAAATAAAATATAATACAAATTTTAATATTTTATTTTATTTTTTAATAATATAAATAAATATAATATTTAATTATTATATATCTATACTTATTATTTTGTTAAGAAAAAAATATTGAAGAGAAAACAAAAAATACAATTACACTATATGAATCATGTAAAAAATAATAATAAAATAACGTGTTAAAATTTAAGAAGAATAGAAAAAGAAAAAAATTATTTTTATTTGGTGGTCGCATATTAATAAAAATTAAAAATTTGACACTTACAAATTACAATCGTATTTTAAATACATAAAAAAAAAGTCCACAAAAATGTTTCGTAAAATGCTTTTAATTATACTATTTTGTTGTATTATTTGACTTTTTTTATCAACCACGCTGACTAAGTAAGGAGTAGCGTTTTCCTAAGAAAGAAATTGAATTTAGCACAATTATTTTGAGGGCTATTTTAGTAAAAACACTCCTACCCCAAACATAGTAAATAATATCCCAACAACGACTAGATTCATCCTCTCCTCTCAAACAAGCAATTAACGGCGCAAAGTCATCAACAATCTTCTTTATACAAATATATTAAATTTAAAAAATTAATATATTTTCTTAAAAGAAAAAAAAAAAAATAGAGAGAGAGAGAGAGAGAACCTTGCCCACTGCCCAACCCTCTCATAGTCTCTCCTCCTTTTTCCTACACTCCTTTGTACTCTCCGTCCGTCCACTCGACAATGTCCCCACAAACATGACACAAACTCGAAGATACGACAACGACAGAGACAAACCCACCACTGGCGGCGGAGCCACGACGGTGATGAGGGTGATAGTGCCCTTGCAAGGCTTAGTACAAGGCCGCGGTGGCCTTGTTTTAGGCTCAGTCATACCCTGTGCTCTCTTCTACTTCTTCCAACTCTACCTCAAGCAGCGCCAACGCTCTCGCCATCAACCTCCTCCGCCGCTGAAACCGCCGCCAACCGTCGAGGTTTCTCCTGGGCTGAATAGAGTTCTGTCTCGCTCCCTTCCCTCTCCGAGAGGCTCCAGTGGGCCGGCCCAAGTATCTTCCAGAGCTAATTCTATTGCTAAACAAGCTGATACTCCCTACTATGTTGGATTGAAGAGGGTTTCTGAGGACCCTTTTGATGAATTAAATAACCCAGATGGTATTTTCCAGCTTGGATTGGCCGAAAACAAGGTTGGTTAATTTTATATCAAATATATATAAATTTGTTTACTTTGTCTTGATGATATGTTTATAGTTGTGGTAATAAATTAAATTTTGGGTTTGTGGTGAATTTAATTAGTTATCACTGGATTTGGTTCAAGGCTGGCTATTAGAAAATGAAGATTCAATTTTTAACTGGGATATAAGTGGGGTTGCTACTTATCAGCCATTTGATGGGTTGATGGAGTTGAAAGTGGTAAGTGTTTCCATTATACCTTTTGTTTTAATTGATTAAACTCTTACATTGTGTTTCCCTGTTGGATAAAAGTTGTTAAAGGACTTTTTGCCATAACGATAAAAGCCACAAAAAAGCAAAATGAATGTTGAAAAGATTTCAAGACAGTTTTGTATTGCCCTGGTACCCGCCATGATTGATGTGTGCCAAGCTGCTTTGTTTGCTAGAATTGAGTTCCTACCCAGCTCTTATGTATTCTTGTTGAAATTTTCAAATTTTCAAATGGATGAAACCAATAAGTGTTACTTCAATCAACTCTTACTGTTTTTTTTTTTTAACAAGATTTCTTGGTGGTGCTCGTATCTGCTTTTGAACCTGTGCTTTTATTTTGTTTTATATCATAACTTGAAGTGACAGTTTGTAATTTGGGCTCTATCATTTTCAATTCTGGGGAATGTAGATGATTCCTTTTAATACATGAACAAACAATTGGTTTTTGTGCCATGCTGAGTTGCTTTCAGTCTTGTGTTTTTATGCTAATTTCATCAGTACTGCAGGCGGTGGCAAGATTCATGTCTGAGGTCATGGATAAATCAGTGCCCTTCAACCCGTCCCAAATAGTACTGACAGCTGGTGCCACCCCTGCAATTGAGATGCTTACCTTCTGCCTGGCAGATGCGGGAAATGCTTTCCTTGTTCCCTCACCTTATTACCCAGAGTAAATTTCTTTACCAAGCTGAAGAAGTTTTATATTTGATCATTTAGGCATTTAGCACGTCTAGATACTAAACTTGAAAGACAATTTGCAGTCTTGACAGGGATGTCAAATGGCGTACTGGGGTGGAGATTATACCTGTTCCTTGCCGGAGTGCAGACAACTTCAATTTAAGTACAACCTCCCTTGACCGAGCATTTAATCAAGCAAAGAAACGTGGTATTAAAGTTCGTGGAGTTATAATTTCGAACCCCTCAAATCCAGTAGGCAGTTTGCTCAATAGGGAAACACTTTACAACCTAATGGAATTTGCTACAGAAAAGAACATTCATGTCATCTCTATTGAAATATTAGTAGGATCCACTCATGGAAATGAAGAGTTTGTCAGCATGGCGGAAATCATTGATTCGGAAGGTTTTGACCGCAACAGAGTTCACATAGTTTATGGTCTTTCGAAAGACCTCCCTCTTCCTGATTTTAGGGTGGGGGTTCTTTATACCTACAGTGATACTGTTCTGGCTGCAGCTAAAAAACTTGCAAGATTCTCATCCGTTTCGGCTCCAACCCAGCGCTTGCTTGTCTCAATGCTCTCAGATCCAAATTTTATTCAAAAGTTTATCAGGACAAACAGAGAAAGGCTTCAAACAATGTATATTGAATTTGTGGCTGGCTTGAAGCAATTGGGTATTGAGTGCATGAAGAGCAGTGGAGGCTTCTGCTGTTGGGCTGATATGAGTGGGTTTATTCGCTCATATAATGAGAAAGGGGAGCTTGAACTGTGGGATAAGTTGTTGAACGTATCAAAGATTAACACAACTCCTGGGTCATCCTGTCACTGTATTGAACCAGGATGGTTCCGGTTTTCTTTTACTACATTAAGTGAGTGGGACATTCCTATAGTTATGGAACGTATTCGGAGAGTCTCTGAATTCTGCAAATCTAACAGTTGAAATCCTATGGCCTGTGGGTATAAATCAACTGGTACCTATTGAAGTACACCTATTTGGCAGGATAACTCTTTTGCAAAGATTTTGATGTTGTAGGCATTAAGTTTGAACTTTGAAGCAACCCCTGTGGTTTTAGCTTTAAAGTAACAAGGAGGCAAATTTGAAGGATTTCCTTGGATGATTGTGTCCGTGGAAGCCTAATGGTCTGAGTTACTACAGATTGTGCACATGACAAGAGTTACAATCGAAATCAAGTTCTATGGTAAGCGAAAGCGAACCAAAATCCTAAACCCTGAGTTGAAGGTATATACTAGTTCTGGTTGCTTTTGCTTTCAACATTAGTTTCTTTTCCGTCTCGTAATATGGTGCTTGTAAATCCTTTCTGCAATTTGACAAACTCCCGTCTCAAGCTCTGAAGATGTAGATAGGCTTTTCATCAGTGAAAATCGGGCGAGAATTACAGCCGATATTCAGTGAATCATTTTCATGTTACTTTTGCTGAATACAAATGCTATGCAGATACATATTATTCCTGAGTGATTCTTTCTTACATGTATATGATTTTATTCTTTTTACCAATATAGTGCTACTTCTGTTCACTTAATTTACTCTGATACCCATTAGTCGATAGAGGACAAGTTTTTCAATTGTTTCAATCATTGACAGTCTTTTTTTCCGCTTGCCAAGTCAAGGTCTAGTGGCAAACGCGATCGAACCATACTAGTCAAAAATAAATGTACCTGAATAAAGAAATAGACCCTATGCTCTGCTTCCAATGAGACGCAAGAAACCAATGTATTTTATTGCAAAAATCACAGTGGATAACTAATAATGGTAATCTCAAAATTGAATACTAAAAAATCTCTCTGTTTTTATGCTCTAAGGAGCCTACTGTCTTCCTATCCTCAGTACCAGAAATCCAAATTCCCCTGCCAACCATACTACTAATTCTTTCCATCCCTTTTTGTATAAAACCTTTGCTAATTACATTTCAGGCTGTCAAAAAATCCCAAATTCACTTATTATGAACCCAATCCAGACCTGATGGACTCAAGAATCTGAACAGCCTCAGCCATGCTTGGTCTCCTAGAAGGCATTTCAGAAGTGCAGATTAATCCCAGCTTCATAACCTGAATCAACTCATTTTCTGCAAAACCACGCAAACTTCTATCGAAGCAATCTGAAGCAGAGCCGCTCTCTATTAACCCTCTAACATATTCACACAAAACTACCACCTCGTTTGCCACCGGACTTTCCACCGGTTCCCTCCCTGTAACCAACTCCAATAACACTACTCCAAAGCTATACACATCACATTTGTCACTCAGTCTCAAACTCTGAGCCAACTCTGGTGCAACATAACCAACTGCGTTGTGAAATTTGGTAAAACCATAATTATCAAGCAGAGGAAGTAACTTTCCTAGCCCATAATCAGACAATTTCGCCTCATAGTTTTCATCTAACAGTATATTAGTAGACTTAATGTTAAGATGAAGAACTGGAGGTTTACAATCGTGGTGAAGGTATGTGAGAGCTCTTGCTGTCCCTAGAGCAATCTGATACCTCCTAGACCAATTCAGTTCACTATTACCAACACCAGTACTAGTGCCAGGATAATTAAGTCCATGAAGATTATCGTACAAATTTCCATTTGGAATAAACTCGGACAGAACTAAATGCATACTAGAGGACCAATAATAACCTTGAAAAGCAACAAGATTAGGGTGTCCAAGATTTCCTAACCGTCCAATTTCTTGTTCGAATTCGTCCTGGTTCCGAATTCTTCCCAAAGTCTCAAGTTTCTTCACTGCAATTGATATCCCACCTTCAAAACTTGTTCTGTAGACTGTTCCAATTGAACCCCCACCAATCAGGCACTCCTTGTCCAGCAAAGCTTTAGTGCCGGCTTCCCAATCCTCATACCTTGAGGGCAAACTTTTGCTGAAGAGAACCAACTTTCCAATTATGACATTTGAGTCTGATGAACCCAGTGGAGTGCTCTCAACAACCACTGTCGCTTCATCACTTCTCCTACTATGAGCCTTCATGTTTATTATGGTTATGAGACCAACACCAGTGAGGATCACTGCAGCTGCAACAATAGCAACAATGGCGCTCACGCTCAACACATTTGATTTTCCTGTTGCTGGAGTTACATTGGCAGAGCAAGATGTCAGGGGAGGACCGCAGAGCCCTGGATTGTGAGAAAATGCTGATGCCCCAAATTGCTGGATAGTAGGAGTGGGAGGAATAACACCAGAGAGGTTGTTGTAAGAGAGGTTAAAATGAGTTAAGTTTAACAAATTTGACAACGATGCAGGGATTGAGCCAGATAGCGAATTTTCTGATAGATCCAAAATCTGGATTTTTGACAAATTTCCAATAGTTGATGGTATGCTTCCATTTAGTTTGTTTCTGTGCAGATCAAGGATTACAAGGTTCGACATGTTGTAGAGGTTACTTGGAATTTCTCCCTGCAAAACGTTGCCAGAAACATCCCTGCAGTAACATTTAGAATTTGGATCATTTGATATTGAATTCCAAAAAGCAAATTATTTACTCCTACTAAATCTAGAGATGCATTTCTAAAACAATATATTTTCCCAAATATAACCCTAACATTGCTAAAATGTAGTAGTAGTGGCTTAATAGCATTCAGTCCACCTAAAATATAAGTAATTGCATATTAGCAACTTCATGTTATAAAGTCTTCAATTACAAATATATCTCTAATTTTGGAACGGACAAAAAATAGAAAATGTATCTCTAATTATGTGATGGAGGGAGTATGTAAATTGTAAAACAATAAGGCTATGTTTGTTTGTAAAAATTTTGCTTGAGATTGGACTATTTGTATTAATTTAACATTATTTTGGACTATTTTATCCTATGATAAGGGATTAATAGTCCTTTAAATAGTCCTATAAACTATTTTTTATCATTCTTAAGGCTATTTATGAGTAATTATATAATCCCATGATGAATTTGGGATTAATAGTCCCTCTCATTTTAAGTTATTAAATGGTTTACAGAACTAATAGTCCAATAGTAAGGGACTAATAATCTCTCGTAATGGAATAAAATAGTCCGAAGTAATGCTAAATTAATATAAATAGTCTAATTACACGTATATTTTTTGCAAAAAACATAGCCTAAGAGAATGCTAGAGGGCAGAAAATGGGAATTAGACTTACAGCTCCAGAAGAAACCTGCAATTGCGTATTTCATCTGGGATTTCACCACCAAGGTTGAGATTGTGCAAATCCAGAACTCGAAGTAATTCTATACTTCCAAAATGAGCAGGAATAGTCCCACTAATTGAGTTATTCCCCAATCGAATAACCAGAAGACTCTGCAAGTCTGAAATATCAATTGGAATACTTCCATTTAACAAGTTAAATCCCAAATCCAAAACCTTTAGGCTACTGCATTTTGTGATGCTCGCTGGGATTTCCCCAAAAAATCCGTTCCCTGAAGCACCCAAAATCTCCAATCTCTGACTGCAAGATTCTATATCTGGTATTTGCCCCGAAAACTCATTAAACGAAACATTGAAAATAGTAAGATTACTGAATTGAAGAACACCAAAAGGGGCTGACCCAGTAAGCATATTGCTAGCAAGATCCAAAAGCTCCAAGCTTTTACACTGCAAAACCTGCTCCTGAACACTTCCTGCTAGCCCATTGTTACTCACAGACAAGAAATTTAACCCCGGAATATTACAAATTTGTGAAGGCAAGCCACCACTCAGACTGTTGAATGACAAATCTACACCAAGAAGATTCAAGCAATTACCAATGGATAAAGGAATTGAACCCGAAAGTTTGTTTCTTGAAAGGGAAATGAACTTTGTTTTGAAACAGTTCATGAACAAAGCTGAAGGAATCTCTCCACTATATCCATTCTTTGACAAATCAAGAAATCGAATATTCGATAAATTCCCCAGAAACTCAGGGATTGACCCAGATAATGCATTTGAGCTCAAATTGATCTTCCACAATGTACCAATTTCACCATACTCGGTTGGAATGTTGCCAGTGAATCTATTTCCAAAAAAGTTCAGAATCCGCAAGGATTTCAATCCTGTTAAGACCCGCGGCAAAATTCCACCCAAACTTTTATTCCACAGGACAATCTTGTATACATTCCCATCAGAATTACATAACACACCACTGAAATCTTGGCAAGGGCTTTTACTTGAATCCCATGAACTCAAGCTATTATAAGGATCACTTGAAATGTTACCCTTGAATTGCAGCAAGATTTCCTTTTCTGTGACCGGATACACTGCCGCAAACTGAAATGCCAGTAGAATAAGACTGTAAAGAAAATATTTTCCTAATATTTTCATGTTCTTGCCAGGCATTATACATTCCGGGTCGGATTGTGTAAAGCTTCAATCTTTCCTTCTGGATAATAAATTCTATACAAATGGGGTTCATTTAAGAGAGAACAATGTAGCCATTGCTACAGGAAAGTAACATTTGCAAAGCTGAGTCTTGCTAAATTGCAGGTACATTTTTGGGAAAAACAAAATTTGGGGGAAATTGAAATGGGTTTGACTTGAATGAAGTAGATTTTGTTTGAGTGGATGTATTTAGTTCTGGGTATTTTATTGGCTGTGAATCAAGAACCCTACAACCTATGTTTAATAGTTCGAGAAGGATGAAGTGCCCGAGAGAGAGAGAGAGAGAGAGAGAGAGACGGGGGATATGGAACATGCGAGCGAGTGAGGGAGGAGAAAAATGAAAAAAAATTGGCGTTGGGCTTGGCTGGAAAGGGTAGCAGGTGGAGGCAATTTTAATAACTGCTCGTATAAAAGTCCTCTCCATGTCTGGACGGTTGTCACCACGTGCTCTAGTCATATTGCATCTACCCCCCCCCCCCCCCCCCCCCCCAAACTTTCACCGCTCCCTTTCTCTCTATATATTTACGAATTACTATATTATATATATAATTGATTTTTTTATAAATAAAATTTAATATTTTTATAAAATTTGTTTCACATGCGTGTGAGATTCATATATTATTTATGTAAAATGTAATTTGTGAAATTATTATTTTTATTTATAAAAAAAATATTTGTACATCTTTTGAGATTTTTACTCTTAAATAATTGAATGACATGATTGATTCTGTCATATAAATAGATAAAAGAGTGATTCATAACATATATTTGTTATAATATTATTCAAACATTTTAAATTTTATTCCTTCCGTAACTATTAGTAACAAATAGCATTATTTTTTAAATTTGCATAATCTATTTCTCTTATAGACAACTAAAATGTTTGTCCATATAATGTTATAATAAAAATTAACTCTGAATTACTCTCAATATATATATATATATATAACTCCATAAAATTTTGGGTCTGTGATGATGAGTAGGATGATGGCTGAAGTACTAATTAACAAACAAAAAAAGAAACCATTCTGCTTCTCTCTCTCTCTCGAAAGCCATCACTCTGACCCTACTATATAAAATGTAGGGTCTCTGTTTGTCTTACACAACTCAACATTTATTCCGTCCACCAACGAAGCCAGCCAGCCAGCACCACCACCACCACCATAGACTCACCGCGCGCATTAATAATATTAATAGGAACCAAATAATAAATAAAGATTCGAAACATTAAAAATGGTTGGTGGAATTCAATGGGGTTGCTGCAATTAAATTTTGTCAGTTGTAAAATGATAAGGGCATTGGTTGTTTTTTGATTTTTCTAATCTAACGTACCTTCCATTTGAAAATGACTAAAAAGGTTTAGTTACAATGTTTAATTGATAAAAGTATTAGAATATTATTACTACTCAATTATTAGGAAGGAATGTGAGGTGCCATTTGCCACTTGTTTTTGGCTTTAGACCTCATTTTCCCGTTGTAGACCTTTTCTTCTGTTTCTCAAATTATATCCGTCTTCTTTACGTTTGACAAACATACAAATTAGAGTTACTCTTAAATAGCAAAATGAAAAATAAAAAATAAAAAGTCACTTTTTCTTTTTCTATGTTGATTACGGGTTTTTTTAGGAGAATTATTTTTAAAACAATTTTAATCTTAAAAAACACGCTCTCACTCACAAACCAAATAAGTTAAAAAGATATTTACGGAATATGATTTTTTTTTTTTTTTTAGAAGAAATTTTTTCCCGTTTCATCTCTTCTTTTCGTTTTCCTAAAATTAAAACTAACAAACAGGTAATTAATAGTTTGTTGAGCCAAACACACGATGTCTAATATCAACATTTTCAATTTTAACCCTTTAATTATTGAGCATACGTGTTATATTTACTAGTAATAACTCTTCCAAACCATCATATCCCCACGGACCCCACTGCTGCTGAGCATCTGATGGCTGCGAGGTGAACTTATTATACTTTATCCAAATAAGCACATAATTTACTTTAGAAAAAGAGATTTTGTACTTAATTTTTTTGAAGAGGGCCGTGAAAATAAAACAAAGTAAATTCACCGACAGACATACATATATATCTATATATATATAAAGGATTACCCCCACGTTATGTAGCCATTAACTAATTTCCTTTAATGCATGGTTTGCTAAAAAAAATATCAAAGTAACAGAGCATGCAATAGGAAGTTTTATTTGATCTAAATTATAATATAGGTAGCTACGGAAAAGGTCAAATAAAAATGCTACTGTATCTCCTAGTAGATAGTTGGCAGT
The DNA here is from genome assembly GCA_947179155.2 of Hedera helix. Classification (NCBI taxonomy): domain Eukaryota; kingdom Viridiplantae; phylum Streptophyta; class Magnoliopsida; order Apiales; family Araliaceae; genus Hedera; species Hedera helix. Next base: position 38,313,051 of record OX359286.1, read on the forward strand.
AGGCCCCACAAATGTTGCAGCCTTAAGAATTTCCTTGTTCCCAGTAGTAAGTACGATCAACTTCGTACAAGACTTTTTACGCAACGCACTACCACTACAACTACTACACTTGTATTACTACGGTGGTGTAGCACTTTTCTTGTTTTTGGCTACATACACGTGTCACATATGCGGCAATTTTATTTAGAATAATCGGGCTGGTTGACCCCAGTTTTCTAATTTTAATTATTTATTTTAAATTTGGCCCGTAATTGGGCCCCCAACTCCCAATCCAAGCTCAATACCCTGTTGATGTTTTGGCAGTCATCTTTTGTTATCGTAATATTACTCACTTAGCGAGACTTTTTAGCCCTTAGTTGTACACCCCAATTTTCGCTCGGTTGTTTTTTATTTTGTTTTATTTTTAGACACTTAAATTTATTTTTCAGAGAATTTTTTTTCCATAACATTATTATTAATTATAGTAGTAATACTCACCTAGAATAGTAATGTAGCATAATGTACGTTGTGGGAGGGTCCCAGCTCGGTTCTGCCTAATATTATTTGTTGTGCCATTACTTGGAGTTGGTGTATTGGATACCAATTTCTCACTATATTATTTGCTTTAAAGAATCTTTTGCCCACCCATTTAAACTCTTCTTGTCTGGAATACGAATCTCTCTCTATCTCTCTCTACACACACACAAACACACACACATGTATAGATATATATCACTACATGGCTGAGGACCTGTGGCGGTGGTTTAAGCCAAACTAGCTGAAATAGTTTACTGCGTGCAAGAGTTGATAGCTGTACTAAACCATCTTTACCCGAGTCCTAAACGTCCCTACACCTTGCGGTCTTATTGCAGCTCAAGTAAAACTCCTATATGGCTGGCTACTCGGACACAATTTTACCATATATCAACAACATACACACAGACACTCGCTTTGCACAGCAAACAGAGAGGTTCTAGTCATGCCGTCATCACAAGATATCATTTGATACCAAATAAGGAGTTGAGTTGGGGGTTTAAGCGCTAAACTACATAGCCCACATTACAAAAAAAAAAAAAAAATTCTTTACAGATCATGACATCCTCCCAGAGTCAACAAGCCACAAATTGTGAATGATTAGAGTTATTGGAACCTACATGGACAGTTAATATAACCAAAAAAAATACAAGCACGATGACTGTAGTGTCACACATTGTAACCCTCTTGTAATAAAATTGGAGTACTATTCAATTTGGTAAAGAAAGTTCAAACCCATCAATTACAAATTCATCTTTATCCTGCCCTCTTACAAGTGTGTATCAATTGATAATCAGAATTTGCAAATAGAATTTAGAAAGGAAGTAACCCAGTCAAATTCATTCATGACAATGTAGCACTAAATTTGCACTTCCAAGTCTTCAGTTTGCCTCAGGATTGCCCTTCATCACCTCAAATCATAAATTATATACAAACTACATTGGAAAATAGAAGAGAGATACAGGCAGGGGCAGATAGAGTGAACACAATAAACAAGAATTTAACTACCTTTTTCGGGTTCAAGAAATCAACATTCTGGTTCAAATTATGGATGTAACCACGTTAGCTATTTGGCTTTGGGGTCTAAACCTCCCCTCCATTTACCTTTGAAAATTACCATATAGGTCCACAGGAGCTTACAAATTGCTTTGACAAAAAATGATTATTAGTCTTGTACCTTGTGCACTTCACATTCCGTACACATGTTTATGCATAAGGTACAGACCAGCTGATCATTTTTTTGGTCAACAGTTCCTGAGCCCTGTTTTTGCTATAATTATATACCAACGTACTCAAAATCAATAAAAACCCATCCACCAGTATGCTGTGTTCATATGTTCAAATCTGACTTGGAGCTGACCATGCCTTGCCCTAGACGCAGAGCACAACCAAACGCTTATTGCAGTAGTAGCTCTTCTTCGTTCTGCAATTCCTTGAGCCGCCTTTTTGCATAGATTGTAACTATTACTGTGGTAGTAACCGTCAAACAAAATCCGAGAACATTGAAGATGATCTGGGGAGCTGTAAGGGTATGTTGATCATTTGACGCATCAGCCAAAGTTTTTATCAAGATACCACTGAAACAAAACAAAATTGATTAGTAAGACATTAAACACACCTACCAAAATCACCATTGTGACATCACTTTTTCTTCACACAATAAAAGAAATGCTTAAAAATATCCAACGAGTACAGGCATGTGCGTGTGTCGACTGTTGGGCGTATTTCTATAGGTGAAACAGGATAATACATACCAAGTGTTGTCATCAACAGATACTCCTTCGAGAACTTGACTAAACTACTGGAAACAAAATTTCATGTGACTTACCCACATAGACCCAAAACTACCTGATAAAAGATCAATGCTATATGTTGCCAAAGCTTTTCTGCATGGAGTTCACACAAGCATGACAAATTCATAGCGCTTCTAACAATGCATTCCCCTGTAACTCATTTCTGCCCCTCCTTCCCTAGAACATATAGTTAATAAACTAACGAAGGTAAAGGATGGATAGAGTTAGTTGAGATAGATGTTTGGTTAGTGTAAGGACTACCACAACCAATACCATAGAACTAATAAACTAATCGAGGTTACAAATGAATAAAATTAGTATAGATATGCTTGGCCAACATAAGGACTACTACAATCAACACTTTGGGATGGCAAAACTTGGTATAAATTTATATATATTTAATCAATTAAAAATTGGAAACTAATGCACAAATATAAATTTATATTTAAGTACCTTTATATAAATAATAAATTTAAAGGGTGCCTTAATATAAATTTATGTATATATAAAGGATTTCTTTGTTTATTTGAGAAGTTATAAAGCATTTCCGTATTCCATCCAAAAATGCCACTGCTTTTCAACTCTCTCTGACATAGCACCATCTTCTCTCTATATAGACACAAAAAAAAACACTACCCTCCACTATACTCTCTCTGTAGTCCCTACCTCATATATATAATCTTCTGGATGGAACCATTTGGAAGCTTTTATGAACATTTTCAGCTTTAATGAACATGAAAGCTTTTAGAAACAATTGTGCAGTGACCTAATGTAAAATATGGTGACGGCCATTATGGGACATTCCAGATGATGGAAAGGGACTTGCAACTTCGAAAGGCGGCTGTTCTGGTTGATTATATTGGATTGACTTGCTTAAACTGTATTGCAACCTGAGTTTTGTAGTCGGCGGAGATGTAAGATCAACCTTCTACAAATAATTGATATTTGAACTTTCTTTCTGGAAATGATTCAAATAAGTGTTTTTTGTATTAAATACAGTACCTTATACAAGTATTTTTTATTTTATTTTTTGTGGTTTGAATAAAAGTTTTAACAAATTTTACTTCTGGGTGAATGGTGGGAGCAGACTAGCATTTTAACTACTATGCTTAAAAGATAATCACTTATACAAAATTATGTATGCCTACCAAAAAAGTGGTTTCTCAATTGAGGTCATAAAAGTCTGTATACAACTTAAAAGGTTCTAAACATCCAAGATAACAAGTACTTATACAGTAAAAGAGAATTAAGTATGCCTAACAACTAACACGGGATATTTATCATAGAAATGACTACATATATACACATAAAGAAACACACAAGGAGAAGCCTTACGTATAAATTGCAACAAAGATTTCTGGCACCATCCCAGCTAACGACCCCAACAAGTAAGGACCATACTTAACGTTTGTTGCCACCGCACAGTAATTATAAACAACATATGGAAATGGAGAAATTCTGATCAATGTAACAGCTCGAAATTGATGAAACCAATTTCCTTCACCAGCTAATCTTATGACGCAAGCTCTCTTTGGATATCTTTCCAACCACTCCTACATAAGTAAGAAGGGGGGAAAAAGAAAAAAGGTGAGAAATTGAATATGCACGGAAGTAAAAGAGCCTTCATTTGCCTAACAAAAAATGGGGATAGCAAGACACGCACTTGCATTTTATGATGGAAGAGGGCACCGATGAAATATGGAAAAGATACACCAATAGCCACCGCGCCAATGATAATTAGAAATCCAAAACCATAACCAAAAGTCATTCCGGCTACCCACATGGAAGGAGTAGATGGTAAAAGTATAACAGGGAATAAAGCCACAGATGCAAAGATCAGAACTGCTAACAGTGGTGTGCTGAATGTTTTCGTCTCCCAGTTTAATATAGGGATAATCTCCTACAAAAGAACACCATTCAGTAGAAATCAAGTATAGGAAAAAAAAGTACACGCATATCAGAGAGATTTGAACACTTTCCTACTCCTCTTGCACAATCTGTTGACATGACCAAATATTAATAATATCTCAACTTAATGGAAACGGCAGAGTAGGGCATAGTATAGGTCACTTGCCATGTTCCTTGTATAGATAACATGTAAGCATTAATGATTAATATATTTAACTCCTACACTTCATCTTTTAAGTTGAATGGAATAGTGGACATAAAGTTAAAAGAAATACATTCTAACTCCATCCCAAAATAACAGTCCGTCTTCCCATTTCTGTATATTGCAAAAGATAATCCAATTTATAAAAATTCACAATTTTCCAAATTTACCCATCATGAAAAGTGGCTAAACCTAGCTTTTAAGTAAATACTCATATTTTTATTTAAATTTAAATGGTATTAGAAGGTTAAACTTGAGATTGAAATCTAACTTTAAAGGAATAATTTCTTATAGCTGGACTCTATTTAATAAACAGAGGAAACCCCCCAGGGGGGCCTCTTCTCTCCTTCTTTCACCCCATAGATAAGCATACTGCCAGTTGTGGGTTGTGTAATTAAAAACCTTGAGCTTTTTTCTTTCACCCTCAATTGTCACATTGGGGTTAAAACAGTCTACATCTTCAATGGACTATCATAGTCGGTTCGAACATTCAAGAAGACAACTTTTCATCCGTTAACTTAATTTCAGAACTTCAAATACGAAGCCCAGAACCACCAAACAACCAATGTTCCAAAATATAACGGATAAAGCACATAGTGACGATGAAACCAACATGAAAACAGAGGCAATTTATTAAACTGTAGAAAGTATACAATCAAATACAACCTAAATTAACATGCATAAACAAAATTAATATACAAAATTGTACCTTATCCATGAAGAAAGGGCCAATCCACTTAAAGAAAACAGCGGCCAAAACCCCTAAAAACGTGAGTAAAAGAATGAGCTTAGCCCACCACCAAAGTGACCACCATCTGCTACAAGTAACTGTAGAACATGAAGCCCCCGCCCTATTATCATCAAAACCAATCCCATTCCCAGCCTCCGCTTCTTTCAGAATTGCATAATCGCCCTTCGGATCTTCAATTCTCAGCTTCAAATCATACGTCATCACCACCGGATCAATAACCAAATCGTTCAAAACCCTAAAACCGTGAAATTCAAAATAACCGTTAGGGTTCTTCTCTCCTCTCTCTCTCCCTCTCAAACGAAATTAAACCCTAACGAATTCTCGGTGAAAGAGAAGAGAACCAGAGAGAGGATTGAAGAAGAAACTTTACATGTATGTATATGTATATGAATGAATGCATATTTTACGCCAACCAGGAACAATACTGGTAGAGGAAGAGAGACGGTCCAACAATACTGTAACGCTGTCGTATTTGCATTCATGGAGATTTACTGACACGTGGGGGTTTGGAAGGAAAGCTGACGAGTCAGACCCGTCGTTTTTTGTCCCCAGTGAGACTCCCCGTCTTTTATTTATTTTTATTTTTTTGCTAAAAGTTTTTTATTTTCTTTACTTCCTACGACGAAGTATAAGATTATTATTTATTTTTAAAAATATTTTAAATTTAAAATAATATAATTTATTTAAAATAATATTTTTAAATAATTTATAATAGTTATAATTATATTAAATTAAATTAAATAAATTTATCTCATTTTTAAATTTAAATATATTTAAAATTTATTTTATAAAAATTTAAATTTAACACGAAATGATTTTATTTTTTTTGTGCAAAAGCGGCAATTCGCAGTAGAATGTGAAATTGTTGAACAAGTGTTCTTAATAATTAAAAAATAATGAATATTATTATATATAACAATAAATTTATATCAATATCAAATATTAACATATGTAAATATACCATATATGAAGGTATAAAAAATTATATATTATTTTTTTATTTTATTATTTGTATTTTTATATTAATTGCAATTTACATTGGACAAAATTTTTATCAGACATATGAAGGTATAAATCATTTGAAAAAGTATAAGTATATAATATTTTGTAACAAAATCGATGATAAAATATATTTTAATTATTAAAAAATAGAGTCTGATACAAAAATTCGTGTTAAATTCTATTTTTTAATAATTAAAAATAATATAGCATTTAATTTTATCATCGAATATTTTTAGGGATCAAGAGTTTATACTCATTTAAAAATGATCTACATTTAGGCATTAGGAGCTAATACACATTATTATCATACATAATTTTTTATTTTTTACATCGCGTGAACAATTCGCGCCTATTTATTCTTTTTAATCAAATATTGCTGAGAGACTCTCGTAATTATTATCATCTAATTGACACACGTCTTTTGCAACTCTCCATATGTATGTGTTTTAGCTCTAAATGAGATTTGCATTTAATACATGTATATGTAATATTTGTTTTAATTATTTTACAAATTTATTTTAATCTTTAAAATTTATTGAAAAAATATTTTTTATTAAATTATAACTAAACATGCCTTACAGAAAAATTAATATTTTTAAAAAAATATAAAAACAACAAATAAAATAACTCCATTTATAACGAATTTATAACGGATATTCCATATACTTTGACGAATTTAAAAAAAAAACTTATAAATTATTCTAAAATAAATAATAATTATACAATATGTTACTTATTTTTTTTAATTTATAATTTAACTTATAAGTGTAAAAAAATTTATTGTTAACACTTTTTTTTATAACAAATAATTTATAAATTCGTTTGACCGATTTATAATTACATGCTCTAAATACTTCCACTGTTGAAAAGACGAGGACCAGACCGGGCCAAATCCGACAATGACACAGACACCACCGTTGTTCGTTTGTGTTTACCGAGAATGAGATGTCATTGAAGTTTAGTAGTCGGCCGGTAATCCAGAAACAGCCGCAGCAGCCTTCTTATTTCCATGCCAGACATTTCTCTTCTTCTTTCAGAAATAGACAAAGACACTCTTATTTCCCCTTGGCTCTCTTCCCTTCCCTCTCTTTCTCTATAAAGGGCAGTAAAAATGGTTTCTTTCTACTTGAACTTTTCTGATAATAGATTCCGTTATTTTTTATTATTTATTTATTTACAGAATTGGGTTTCCTAGGGTTTTTGGATGATCTCCAATTCAATTCCTCATGTGGGTTTTGTTATTCTGCTATGTTTTTTTTGGTTATTCCGCCATACAGTTTTAATCTTCTTTTTTTTTATTTAATGTAGTTAGGGGCCATTCGAAAATATTTTTTTTTTTTTTGACTTAAAAGTTAAAATTTTAATAAATTTATAAGTTAAAATTTTAGTAGATTTATAAATAAAAGTGTTCAGTATTACTTTTACTTATAAGTTCAGAATTATAAATAATAATTATAGATGTGTTTGACTAATAATAATTTATAAATTAAATAAAATATAAATATTACTAAAATATCCTTTAATAAGAAGAATATTAGAAAAATAAAATAGGGCATTTATGTTATTTCATAATGGTTAATTGACTTGTGAAAAAAAACTTATAAGTCATGTTTTTTAAGTAATAATTATTTGTTTATTTTTTTGACTTTTTGTTTAATTTATAAGCAAAAAAAAAAATGTTGTTCCGAATAAATATTTTAACTTACCTACTTATAATAAGTTTGGTTGCGCAACTTATAAGTATTCGCCGAACAAGCTCATAAACTGTGTTATTTTAATTATTTTTTGATCAGTTGTAGGTGGTGGTTCAAAATTAGTAATCAGCAGATGTGTATCATAGAAGTTCTCAGATGGGTTTGACCCTGCACAGGTCTCAGATTATGCATCTGAATCTACTCAGGTATCTTTAAAATAAAAATGAAAAATCAACAAGGAGTACATTTTAAAGCATAGACGTTTATGGAACTGCAACTTTAACTGCATTTTCTGATTACATTGATTATTGTTTTGCTGATATTGTTAGTAGTTATATTAGAAGCGTTTTAAGTAATGTTATTACTTGATACACCTCATTCAGTACTTATGGATGAATCTAGAGTTTGATATGCTCTGCCAAACGAAAAATTCTCTTTCCGAAATAGTAATTAAATTCAAAGTGAAAAGTCCATAACTGTTAGCTTACAGTTTTGTATACAAAAGGTGTTGTGTCGGAATTTGATATAGGTTGCAATCCCCCTCTTTGTCTGGTGATGGAAAAATGCAACACATGGATGAATTCACCAATTCTATATAGAACTTTCAATTAGCATGTTGCATTCACTTTCAATTAGCATGTTGCATTCACAGTAAAGTAATACTTTTATCAGTGAGATGCGAGGTTTAGTGAATTTTTAAACTTGTTACTACTTGTGTTTACTAAAACCCTTGAGGTATGAATCATTTTAAAGGAATTAAGTTTTCAGTACTTAAAAAGGCTTATTAAACGGCCTTCAATATAATTGACTTGCATTTTCCATTTGAAAGTAAAGGTGCAGTCACTTGTACATACATTATTGGAGTTGTTAAGCTCTGTTGGTCTGTTCATTGATTAATTATAGGCATTTGCAAAGTAAAAGTGACCCGACCCGCATTGACGATGGTTCCCATTTGTCTCATTTCAGATGCTTAAGCAAGATTAGTCTTCTTTTTTGAAATTTTTGGAGGGAGCAAATTCTATTCTGCCTCAAGTAGTCCTTGCTAGTACAGCTTTGGCTCTTATCTATCCACCTTCCTTCACGTGGTTCACCAACAGGTTCTTTAAAAATATTTAAAATATCCTCCATATGCAATGGCAGGACAAGCAGATGCCTCCTGGTTGCCTGATTCATATAGAAGGTCCTCTAAAATGGTGAATTGGGAGACAAAATAGCAGAGATGCCCTGTGATATAGGCCGCTAACATCATTTCCCCCAACAAATGTAGTTCGAAAATATGTCCCTAGATATAGTCTTGTAGGATTTTACATCATTCTTATTTGTAGTTTCTTTCTTAAGTTGTGTTATTTTGTTTCACCAGGAGTTAGTTCATCTACGGGATATCAAATGTTAAACACAGGAAACTTGGACACTTAGAGTTCATCGCAGTCATTTAAAGTGATTGGACTAGTTATCTTCCTTCAGTTAGAGGCATCATACTTCCTTCATCTTTTTGTTTCTTAAGTTTATGGTATTTTGTTTCACCAGAAGTTTGTACAATTAGAAATCATATGTTTTACTAAGGAAAATTTGTAACTTAGAAACTTTGAGTTCAAGCGATGATTGGACTCGTTAACTTCCTTCAGTTAGAGACTTCATACTTCCTGTGAGGGGCATACATTCTTATTTGTCTGTAGGTAGATTCTGAGTGAAGACAGATGCTTGCTGTGCTAAATTTTGTTCTGAGAAAGGTGCTACGAGTCTATATTTCATTAGTTATGACGACATAATACCAAGAAGTGCAGAATAATTATTCTGCCTCACTTGAATTTAGTATCCTATTACTTTATTTTTTCATTTTTAAGGTCTGAAATCCACCTGTAGACCGAGACCTTGTGCTAAAAAATAAACACAAAATTAGGTTGATAACACGAAAACCCTAAACAAAAGGTCCTGGAATCTGATGCACAATATACTTGCAGTCACATAGATTTGCCTTGATGCAAATATAACACACGATATGCTCATAGCAGGTGGTGTTAAAGCTGAAAGAGTGGATTTGCACCATTTTTTTTACATATTTTCATTAGAATTGTAATGTTGGAGATATCCGATTAAAGCTTGAAAATGATAACAGTTTCAGATATTGAACTAAAGATTGTATTTTGTGATGATCTGGAATTTTAACCTTGTTACCTGACTTTGTCAATGGTGCGAACTCATTAAATTGATTCCCAGCCTGCAAAAAGAATATATATGACTCCTAATTGTTGTATTTGGATTGCTTTCAGGTACTTTGCACCAGCATTGGGTTTCTTGATGTTTGCAGTTGGACTTAATTCAAGTGGAAAATATTTTCTTGATGCATTTAACAGGCCAGCTGTTAGTGTTGCTGGTTATGTTGGCCAGTTTGTCCTGAAGCCTTTCCTTGGATATTTATTCGGAACAATTTCTATGACAATATTCGGTCTCCCAACTTCTTTAGGTTAGGACCAGTTCTTATTTTATTCTTTTTAGTGAGAAGTAGCTATTTTTACAGTTAGCTTGCAATGCCTGACAAAACCCTCCTCCTTTATCCTGCCTTGGGACAGGCTATGTAAGAAAGCATTGGCAGAACTTTTATTGCTTTTAATAAATAATGTAAATTGGCGGAAGCAGCTTTATACTGTGTACTAAGTGATCTTGTTGACTTCTTGTGTTAGTGGTGCCCAGCTCTCAAATTATGCTACATTTCTCACAGATCCGCAAATGTCTCTTCTTAGCATTGTAATGACATCTTTATCTACTGCTACTGCGTTTTTTGTCACTCCAATCTTATCAGTGTTGCTTATTGGGAAAAAACTGCCAATTGATGTAAAAGGAATGGTAGCCAGTATATTGCAGATTGTTGTTGCACCTATTGTGGTTGGGTTGCTCTTGAATAGGTGATGATTTGATTTAAACAGATATCTTGAACATGATAACCACGATGAAGTTTTTCCATATAAATTTTGTATCTACAGGTTCTTTCCCAAAATTTGTGGTGCTATCCGGCCTCTTCTGCCTCCACTTTCTGTGTTGGTGACTGCTCTATGTTGTGGAGCTCCACTTGCTGTTAATATTGACTCTGTTATGTCTCCCTTTGGAATATCCGTTTTGTTGATTGTTACTACATTTCATTTGTCAGCTTTTCTTTCCGGTTATTTCCTATCTGGCATTGCATTCCACAAAGTACCAGATTTGAAACCGCTGCAAAGAACATGATAAACGATATTAAACTGTTTCAAATCACAATAAACAATGATTATGTTGAAGCTATTTGATTGACCTCACCCGGCCTTCTGCATCCTCTTATTTTTTGCAGGTATGCAGAGCAGTCTTCTTGCCCTTGCACTTGCAAATAGATTTTTTGAAGATCCACTTGTGCCGCGATATCTGTAAGTCAATGATTTGGCTTATGTATACATATTGAATTTGTGACACTGTTGTTGCGATGATCTATAAAGAATCTGGGGCGGAACTTGTCTCCTTTGTCTGACTGAGTTCCTGTCCTGATATTAATGATTTTACATTTAATTTTCAAGATTTCGTATTGAAGATAATGGCTTCATCCCGCTTTTCAATTTAAGGAGGGTGATTTATGTAGGTTTAAGTTGTCCGGGTATATGGTGGTTACATTACTTGGAATTTAATTATCATCATCGCTGATAGGTTCAACTTGTTTCTAAATTATGTAATGCATATTGGATCAGCTACTGTCACTATATGTCTTGGGGAATCCAGGGATGACATTGCACAAAAAGGTTAGACTCATAAAACTTGCACTAAGATATACCAACAGATAGAGCAGAACACGAGACAGGTAACCCCTGAGTTTCAATGAGGCTTTAGTTAAATTTATAGTGTATTTTAAAGAAGAGGCATAAGGAGAATCCGAACTTGCTCTATGTGTGCTATATTTTATTTCTGTGTTGCATCATGGCACTTAAGACGTTGGACAAGAAGACTATGCAGTCACATAGTGGTTGAAGGAAAAGGGAAAAAGGGGATTCATGGTGATCACATCGGTTATCGAAAACTTCCCGAGTTCATTGAATATAACTGATATCTAAATGTTTTATATTGGTTAAGCCATACTCTTTCAGATTACTGGTTGCATACACGAATGGTAAATGTTATATCCTTTGGTAGTTGATGCTCGTCTATATTATTAAGTTGGCAAGAAAGCTAACCACACCACCTTTTCTGCTGTTTGCAGGTTGTTATCATGTCATCGATGGGTTTCTCTCTTGTCATGTTGTGGGCTAAGAAAAAGGAATAATAGTATGATGACACAGAATTCCTCTCAATACTGACTCGAAATAAGAGATGTTAATGAGATTGGCCTGCTTGTGTGTTATTTTCAATAGGGTTTACGGAAATCTCGGGGACATATCAGAATGGAACTGCGCGAAGATTTTCTTTTTCTGAAAACAAGAAGGGATCATGTTTCTTCCACTCTGGTTCAATATTAATTATTTTCTTTTCATGTTCAATGTAAATGGTGTAATTAGTTTCCTCTACAAATAACAAATTTAATGCCTCGTGCTCGAAGGAAGATTGATATTGCTTTGTTCTTCCTTCTGGTATGAAAAACTAATTCATATTAAAACCATTATTTTGAAAGAGTTTTATGATTTCAATTCAAGGTCTTAAAATGTTTGAGGTTCGAAATATTTAATTTTAGTACAAACAAACATATATATATGATACTTGCTGTCATGGGAATTATTGATAGTAACTTGAATATTCTTAGTTGACAGAGAACATGAAGCATGATGATGAAATGAAGCGAATCAATATTGTATTGTTATTATTGATGATGAAGAAGTTGAGAAAGAGTGGAGTGAGAGAGTTTCTTGTGAAACTCAGTCCTCAAGGTAAGATTCTCTTGGTGTAGCAGGGTAGCTTTCTTTCTCAACTTCTCATTCTCTTGAAAGATACTCATGTTCTCCATATACAGCTTCAGGTTCTTTAGTTCCATATGCTTCCCACTCTTTTCTTCACCTCTCTTCCTCCTGCTAGGCATGCATAACAGTTTCATGCATTAGGATCTCAAAAATAAAATAAATATAGTGCGTAAATATAATAAGGATATATAAGGTGTTTATATATTGATCAAGTGCTGTACCTGTTAAGCCTGTGAATTCGAACCCTATATCTCTTGGATCTTTGATTTCGACTAGAAAGATGGAAGGAACGCAATGAAGTCCATTCTGTGGCACCGGTACACATTTTTTTCTGTAGTTTCTTTTATCTTTTACTATAAGAAGATGAAAGCTAGAAGTGATTTTTAATGTATCGAGTTGAAGCTGAGAGAAGAATTGGTTGTGAGATCCTATATATATATATAGGTGGTTTTACTTGTAATATACATACTCCCATGGCCATGTGGTGCTCTGGCTCTGAGAGGTTTAAATTCAAGAGTGGTAATGATGAGATAGGATTGATGATTATAGACCGCAGAAAAGCCCACGTATATCCATGTAGAAAAAGCCTTAACAGGGAAATGTCTTTGCCGCCTTCTTCTCACATTGCTTCAATTAGGCCATGGAAAAACAGGGTCCTTAAGGTCGCATTTGGTTGCGTAGCGTCGTACAGTCATTTTCATTGCTGGATAAATACATTGCCTTATTAGATAATTGTTTGTCGCATCCTCAAATTTAGAAATTTACATTGCATCCAAATATGAAGGTATCAGAACTTAGAAAATTCTTTCAAGTCATCATAATTCTATTTATAGTTGAATGGTGGTGGATGTGGATGATGAGACTGATGGTTATCTTGGCATTCATGGCAGATGGTAGCCTTAATTAACTACCAATATTTGAAAAGCTGATCATTAATTTTGTCTTTAAAAGAGTCATAATATATATGGTCGTCTGTTTATTAATTTTTCTGGCATGGGTAGGAAGGGAAATACATATATTTGTAGTTGTGTCCCTACCCCTACTCCGTTTCTTCATTTCAGTACCCTTTTTTTTTCCGATTCGATTCGATTTTTTTTGCACCGTTAATGGTACTGTTTTTCACTTCTCTATTTAAGCTAGACAGGTGGTGGATTACTAGCCTGGTAGTACTTTTTAGTTAGAGATATTTTGCATGATTATCACTCAATTAAGATGGACTAGATTACAAATCACGAGCACTTGTAATTGAGTTCAAGTTGTCATCTGATCAATTTAATTGTGGCCATTAATTTTCTTGTTCCTCTCTATATGGTCGAATAAACTTTTTGTGGGGGCATATTTAAATTGGGGGGCTTATTAATTAGTTGTTTGTGGAATAAGGTGGTATTCCACGACTTTCCCTCTCTAATATGGTCCAGCTCTCTGTCGATTCAATCGCTCATTATAAATAGTTTGAACACAAAAATGCAAGTGTCAAATCTTACACTCCTCTGTAAATGTTACGTTTGAATTAAAATAATATAATGGTAAATGAATGAACTAGAAAGAGAATGAAATAGAGAATAGAATGATTCATACCATTTCAGTTGGAATGAGTTATTCTATATCTTCAAGAAATAAAATTCATAAATTTAGAATAAATAAAAATAATTTATACCATTCTAATAAAGCAACTTAACACAATCTTTTTTATTTTCATTACTCCAATTCAAACGTGCAAGTCTCGTTTTATTTGATTGCTCGTTATGATGACAATTATTGTACGTATGCATACAATTATGCATCTACGAACAAACAAAAGCATATATATGGTAAAGGGAGTATACATATATATGTTTAGATAGAGATAATACATATTATAAAATACAGTCGTTTAATTTAGGAGGAAGGGAGTGCTATAATTTATATTTATTTACACAAAATTTCATGAATTTCCAATGGATACTGCTAACTGAAAAATGTTTAGCTACCACTTTTTTTTATCGTACAGCTACATTTTTCTTTATATACAGAATTATAGTGTTGTTATTCATGCATTCAACTTTTATATATATATATGTGTGTGTGTGTGTGTGTGTGTGTGTGTGTGTTGGAAACCAGTGTATGTATGTATACACAATAATAGTGTTAGCTAATAATTAATGCCATGTGGAAGAGTAGTAGAACCACTCAAAACCTTCAATTATGTCTTCTCTTACTACTAACTAAAACTACTACTGCACATAAACAAATATATATGTAATTATAGAAGCAAGAATGGAGTGGTACGTAGGAGTCAACTACGAAATGAATTTATTTGTTTTTCTTCCACATCACTCCAGCTTCAAGTATATCAACTACTCGAAGAAAGGGGGATCTGTCAAATTGGATTATAAATCATGTGAAATAGACTATGCATCAATCATGAAGGAGGACACACACACACACATACATACATACATATATATATATTATGTGAATGCTTCAATCAATGTTGACTATAGACAATTGTTCGTCAGTCAAACAATTTGGTAGACAAATTTTTTATACTAGCATCCATATCAACTGTTTGACAGACTATTGACTACAACTAATTGATGCTATCAAATTAGTAGCATTAGCTGTGATTTTTTTCATTTATAACATCTCTTATTTATAGATTTTAGTATGATCCCACATATTGATCAGCTTGCATGGTACAGCTTTGCATCTGAGCACCTAGCTTCTTCATCAGCATCATTACCACCACTCCTAAAAATCATAATTGCAATAATAATGTCAATTTTGAGTGAGTATCATGTTCGACGTATTGCCTATATTCAACTTGTAAATTATATGATGAGGTAGGATACCTAATCCTCATAATTTGATCTTAGTTTTATCCTTGGCATATATAATGGAAAATATATAATTCAAATTCAAACCTTCGAATTTTATTCCAAATATAGAAAAAGAAGTAAGAATTCAGAAAAGTTAAAATAAAAAATTGTGTGGATGAGAAAGAGAGAAGGAAAATTATATGTACTTAGTTCTTGCAAGTTGATATCATGTATATTATATATGTTGGCAAGTGAGATATATTTCCTTTGTATTTAAAACAAATAAATTATTAAAAATATATTCCAACTCTTTATCTGTTACATTTAAATTTGCAATCCATCAACTATCAAGTTAGTGAAATTTGAAAAGACTCATTCAAGCCCAGTCAAAAGCAAAGCCCCAAGTTGAGTTATTTTGGGCTGAAGATGGATCACCTTCTTTCAAAATTGGGTTTTGAGCTAGAATTAACCACCAAACACATCTAGTTGATAGAGGCTCTCAGCCTTTACTGTAGCCCACGTAGTATACCCCCCACACCCCCAATGTCCAATGTTTTATTTAAAAGTATCGACTGTTGTGGAGAGAACAAAGTTGATCCTCATGCACAAATTAAGTGGATATATATAGGAAGTGTGCATGAATTTTTCTTGCAATCATTCTATTTATTGTCTTTTGAATGCTTAACTACCACCATTCTATTTTATTACCGTACGTATACTCCTTCGGTCGGTTCTAAAATATATTATTAATATTTATTTTTAAAAATTAATTAAAAATATTTTAAAATTTAAATTTGTCATTATTTATTCAAGTTGTGAAAAATAATAAATTTCATAATTAATTGTAATTTTAAATAACTTTTAATATTTGCAAGAGATGTACTCAAATAATTTAGTAATATTAGACTAATTGAGAAAAAAAAATTGTGAGCATAGCTAATTAATGGAAGGAGAATATTACTTAATGGATACCCTACTCAAGTACGTTGGAAGTGGATAAAAATACGCGTCTCTGTCTGTCTGTCTATAAATATAAATATATATATATATATATATATACATACATATTCGGGATGAAATAAATATCTTATACTGAAAAGACAGCAGCTTGCCAGTATGCATGCATCAAAATGAATGTGTATGACGTTGACGTTATTGATAAGATTCAAAGTGTACAACCAATCATTACAGAGTTCAAATATCTCCGTGGATCCCCCGGCATCTTGAAGCAAACGTACCAACAATACCATGGAGATAAGAATAGAAAAGCGAACCAAAACGTTTTAATAAAATTTAATTTCTGTTTGGTTTAATTCAGCAAATTAACAGTGTATTAATTAATTAGTTCAGCTCAATCATGCATGGCCCCATATGTTTATGCTCAAGTGACAAGCTACATACGACTGACCACGTACAGACAAAATGATTAGCAGAATCGCAAATTAAATGTGTCTATAGTCCTAAATTGTAATTGCATTAGAAAGTCAAGTTTTGATCAATATAGTTGATTTTTCAAATTGGTTTTAACTCAAGTTGTAGGTTTTCCCTATCTCCATATATATATATATATATATATATATATATATGTGTGTGTGTGTGTGTGTGTAAATTAATCCCTTATTTGTATTATACTTCACTTTTGATCAGTAAGATTTTAATTTTTATTTACAATTCTCGATGTAACTTTTTTCTTTTTTTTTCTTACATGCTCAGGCCTATAAGGGAACCTGAAAAAGGGATTAGAAGGAGAAGGGGGAAATTTATCCTTTTTATGTATTGTCTTGGTTAGTTCTAAATTTTTTTGATTTTTAATTTTTACTATAAATAAATTTTAACCTGTGAACTTGCACGATAATTTTTTTTTTATATCACTAGTTAAGTTGTCACCTTTAGTTTTTGTGTAACTTAATAGGAAAAAAAAAGACGGAGGTTTATATATATATATATATATATATATATATTATAAAGCCTCCGTTAGACTTCCTCCACAAATTTAGTAATTTTTTGTCACACTTTTTTTTTACTCTTTTACCCTTTAATTTTAAATATTCTATTATTTTGCCCTTCTTAATATTATTTTTTAAATTTTTTTATTTATTCTTCTAAATTTTATAGAATTTTTATTTTACCCCCACATAAGTGTGCTACGGCCACCACTATATATAATTTGGAGTTGAAAGCAACAGGTGAGTTAATTTCAAGTTTTCAACAAATGCGTGAGGATAAGCTTATTGGCTAGCGCAGCTGCAGGTGGAGGCAGCTAGGGTCTTGGTAAAAAGCAAGCAACGAGCGTGACGCATACATGAACATGGGCCACACTAAATTGAGTACAAAGAATCTGAGCTGGGGTTCACCTGTGTACTTTAACTCTTGCTCAGTCCTCCTCACTTAATTGGTTCCTAGCATCTAGTGGAGGAGAGAAGAGACTCTCTATGGATATTCCTACGCAAATTGTACATTGCAAGATAGTACCATATGTACCTTATGTTGTACATTTTCACTCCCAATTATGTCCGGAAAATAACACCACCCTAAAATATATATATGGTGTAGATTATATTTACATGTGTGTATTTAGTACCATAATATATACAAGCCAATTAAACTTTTGGAAAGATATGTTTTCAACACAAAAGTGATAATTAAGTCTAAATATACAACTTCTGATCCAATTAATTAATATAAACATATCATGTATACATTAAAAATCAATTATTCTTGGCAAAACCGGTGGAGGGGAAAGCAGTAGTAATAGTACAGTAGTCAGCAATAGTACTAGTAATTAGTTTTGCCTCGAAAAGGAGCTTGTTCAGAGCAGTGCACGTGTAAGTAAGTACAACTCCAAATATTACTCATCATCATGTCTCAAGCTAAGCTAGTGTTGGAAAGTAGTGAATGATATGGAGTAGTATGAAAGCCCGTACCTCCTCTTTCCGTTTCTTCCATTCTCATAGACATTACTTAGGCCCCGCAATTTTACCCGATCCCAATAAGACCCGATCAACTCCAACCCTAACGAGCCATGTTTATTAGAATATAAAATATGTATAATACTTCTGCCATGTTCCGACTCGATTATATATATATATATATATATATATATATATATTAATTTAGGCGTCTTTTATTATAATCTCTTTAGTTTGGGTTTTATATTTTCAGCCGCCTGGAATTTTCTTGCGACTTTTCTAACCCACTTTCTTTCTCACTCAGTTCTTGGACTGATCAAGTAACAAGGGTTACTTCTAAACCTTCTCTCTCGTGGCTCCAAATTTTTTTTAATTTCATCATAAAAAATAAACCTCTCAGATCTCTGGCAATTCCCAACTTCTCTCACTCTAGTATATTTTCCACACATTCTCATAGCTAGTTGCCGTTCAAGTATTCTCGCAAAGGCTTCACATTAATTACTCTTCGTGGACAAATGAATAAACAAGCGGATTGTTGTCGGGGCCGTCGGATTTCTAGCTGTCGGGGCTGGATGGGGTAGAGCTTTTATAGGAGGGGCGGGTATGAGAGGGTCCGGACCAAACCCGCTCCGTTGCCAGCCCTAACACTACTTGCCCCCAACCAAGATTCAAACCCTCAAGAACTTTAATGAAGTCCCTTCCTTCATTTATAAATCTGGTCAACTTAGTTTATATATATTTATATAATAACTTGACTCTAAAATATAAAATCATTTATTTTCGTAAAATATAAAGAGAAATTAATAATCTTATATTTTAAAAGACAATAGTGCTTAAACATAGTATATGAAAGCAGCAAAAAGAAAATATACTCTGTATATATACTCACTAATTATCTAGCTAGCTAGTTTGTTACCCATAACTATGGTCATACGTTGTTCTATAGCGTGTTTCATCAGTCGACCGAAACACCGTTGTCTCCTTGTTACATCTAGACATTGCTATTGACATGTTGGATTCCATGAAATTATCCCATAATTAATTTAACATTCGTTAAGCCTATAGGGATGCGTTGTATTGCTAGCCTTTAATTGTATTTTTGTTATACAATTGTAAATCTCTTGTTATATAAAATATAACTAATTATTTCTATAGACTTACATATCATATATATCTAAGTTGGGGACAAGGATATCGAATCGAAATCCGACTGCATGCTGCTAAAATGATACTATTCTCCAATTATTCCTTCAAGAACAGTTACGAATATCTAGAATTATTGTCATGAATTTTGATCTCACCAAGAAATTTACAAATTAAGTTTGTTCTTCAATTCTGATAATAAATTACACCCATATAATCATCATCAAACTCAAAACAAAAAACCTACTAACAAATTTAAATTAAAGTAAGATAGCTAGTCACTGAAAAAGAGATGCAAAACACCATCCATAATTAAAAGCTAGATATAGAGAGGAAAGAGTGAAACCTGAAAATGCTCAAACTAACAATCCAAATTCTTCTTCTACATCATCCCCAACATTGTGCTAACAATTTTTCTTCGCGGAGTTAAAAGTAAATCATAATCATCCTCCGGATTAGCTTTCATCCAATTCAGTAAAATTACTAGTATGGAGGCCGACCCGTAGCCCAAAAAGCCTCCGTGGGTAATTGAATTGAGTTTAAGAGATTAGGAGGCATCCCATGAAAAAGCGACGACGGGTCAGCTAATAACTGCTGCTGTGATGAGTTTTGCCCAACCGCCCCCGGTGAACCAATCGAACCTCCTCCTCCTTGCAACGGCAGCGAAGTCTCCTCCTCCTCCAGCGGCAGCCTCTCGTAAGCCGCATTACTAAATGAAGCCGCCATAATAACCACCGGACCCGACGCCAAAAGCGCCCCGACCACACTCCCCCCAACCACTTGCCCTTGTCCGCCAGCCAAATAAATGGTCAAACCTGTGGCAGCCGGCGGAGCCGGTGGCGGCAAGAATGACCCGGAAAGAGACAATATCTCGAACCGGCCGTGTAATGTAACTACTGCACCCGGTGAAGCCGGTTGACGGAGCGTGACATTCGTGACGGTCCCACTCCCACTCATAATGCAAACCCCTCTTTGGCGCCGCCGTGCAAAGGAGGCCACACTCTCCATGATGTCACATCCGTCGGCAATCTCCATCACGTGAGTGCGCAGCGCGTTGGCGCTGTCGCGCGTGATGATGATGGGTGGTTTGGGCTTGTTTTTTGATCCGGCGGGTCGGCCTCGGGGCCTTCTGGAGTTTTCGCCGTCTTTGCCCTCACTGCCCCCGTCGTTGAGGTCGTCGTTGATGTTTTTGTCGTCGCGGTCGCGTTTGAGGCCGCTGGTGCCGCTTTGCTCGTCTTCGGAATTTTGCTGTTGGTGGTGGAATTGCCGCTGCTGGTGATGGTTCTGGAGATTGAAGTCTCGTGTGTGAAATGGAGGTGGGAGGGAATTATGACCGTGCCCTGGTGGGGTTACTTGATCCATTTCTTGATTTTCGAACCAGTTTCTTTTCTACTATTAAAGGGTTGTAGGGAGTGATTTAACAAAAAGGGAGTAATTAAGGATAGTAGCTACGATGGAACCTAAAAACGAAAGAAGAAGAGTTTGAGTATCTATATATATATAAGGAGTAGTATATAGTATTTCTCTTTCTTTCTCGATCTCTCCTCTTGCTTAATTAGCTTTTTGCTAGCTAGCTAGGGATTGTACGTACGTTTAATGAATCAAGAAAATTAAAGAAAATATAGTGGAGCTAGCTAATTTGTTTATGGATGATTCACTCTGATCCAACTAGCAGGACCTGAACAAACTAAGAGGAGTTTCTATTTAGGGTTTTGAGACTTGGGAGGAGGAGGAGGGTTTTGGGTTATTCTGGATCTCTCTGTGCTTCTTTGTAGCTAGCTAGGGGGTTAGGGTTGGATTTTGAGAAAAGAGAGATCTAAGGATCGGGGATGGGTTTGTTTTCCGTAAGAATGCGTACGTATGGGCGGTGGATCATCTATGCTTCTCTCTCTCTATCTCGTCCGTCTAATCGCTTTAGACTACTTTTAATTTGGTCAACACAATTTATAAATAGATAAATTAAAAAAAATTATTTAGAAATAATTTTTTTAACTTATAAATTAATAAAAAAATTAAACAAAATAAAAAAGTTTTTATTGTTTAAACAAAATAATTTATAAGTTATTTTTTTAAAGTCGGTCAACTATTATAAAATAACAGAAATATCATCTTTAATTTTTTTAATATTCTTTTTATTAAAGGATATTTTAGTAATATTTACATTTTACTTAATTTATAAGTTATTATTAGCCGAACACATCCACAACTATTACTTATAATTATCGATTTATAAATAAAAATAATATCAAAATTTTTTATTTATAAATTTATTAAAATTTTAAATTTGAATAAAAAAAATATTCCCAAACAGCCCCTTAATCCTCCTAATCTCCTTCTCACACACGCACAAAGAAAAGGAAAAAAAATACATCACTTATATTAATATAAAAAATATATTTTTTATTATATATATATATATATATTAAAATTATAAAATGACGTAAAATTTTAAAATGTCCATCAAGCTATTCTGTTGAATATATATTTTTAGTTTTTAAAATAATTTTTTTTAACTCTCATTATTGTATAAGCATACCTCTAATTTTAAAACTCGAGATGTAATAATAGTCTTTTGTCCTCTACCCGTTGTGCATACATATAGGAATTCGTTTTCTATATATATTGTAAATTACTTAATGTAGACTTCGTTTGAATTAATTAATAAAGACTTGGTTTAGTTTTTTAATTATATGTATAGAGGGAGAGAGAGAGATATATGTTACTATGGGTCAAGCTATCAGCTGCTTTCAATCTTTATTAATATACGTACTCATGTTCCTCTCGCACATCCTTCCATTGACAATATTTAAACTTTGTTGCATGTAAATAAAATATTGTAGTTATGTGGTAGTATAAATTTATTCCCTTGTTTTGAGATGTACAAATAATTACAAGAGTAAATAGCATTTTGTATCCCTCTATTTTATTCTATTTTATATTTTTGCATCTCATAATTTAAAAATTAACCCATTGTATTTTATACTTTTAATCCCTTAACAAAAAGCACACTCTGAATAAAAAATTGTTAAAAATGTTAACGGCATTAAACATGTGCATTGCATATGCTTTTTTTAATGGGCAAAAATGTCATTAGTTATTTCTCACTCCATCTTCTTCTTTCTCCAAATTTGCTATTGCTCTTTTCTCTCTCCTCCATCTTTTTCTTCCTCCATATTTGTCCTTTACTTTTTTCTCTCTCCTCCATGATACATCTTCTTACTCTATCTCTTCATTTTGTTCGCTTCATTCTTCAATTTCAATTAATTACTCATTTTATTCAATTTCAAATATTACTGACAACAAGATCATCCATTATCATTATCACTTGGCTCAATATTTTTTTTTGATCAACACCCCATTTCTTTCTCATTTTCCAAACAGTGGAAAGAAAAATAAAATAAAAACCTATCAACCAACCATTCCTCTCATCTACTTCTCTTTCTAAAATTTTCACAAAAAAGAGAATTCTCAAACATCACTTTCTCTTTATACGCTAAACTTTTAATTATTTAAACTTGATTATATAGTTCAAGATGTGAAATCAATGGATAAGGAGACTCAATTGAAAATAAGGAATTTGTTTGAGTTGGTAAATTATTTAAACTAAATGTTTTTTTTTACTAAAAATGGATCTAAGTGTTATCGCCTGATTTTGTATGTACGCCGAAAATTACTGAAAAACACGAGTAATTTGCCAAGATTCAATGCAATTTGGGGGTAGAGAACCCCTGCTTTGTTGACTTCTTCAAAGTTATAACAAACATCCTACACATCTCGGCCTCCTAGTGGTTGTAGTAGTCCATGACGCTATGGTAAGAATGAGTATGGTCAAATATATGGATCACCAGTCCTGTCATATGATTTCAATGGTGGCAAGTTCTTGGCCGAATCAGCCCTCTTCTGAACAATAGTCGAGGAAAAATGAGACTTTGGATCAATAGGCTCCAGATCTGGCTCTTTCCCTATCACCATTCGCTCCAGTTCATCCATTCTTTTCAAGACTGGGTCAAGGACATCCAACATTCTGTCACGTCTTTCTCATCTCCTCGTGTCATCATCAACCTTGTTAGCAGGCGGAGACCTGGTTCTCCTCCTTATATCATCGTTAACCCTGTTAGCAGGTGGGGACCTGTTTCTCCTCCGACGAGAGTGATGCGAGTGAATGGTCTCTCTGTCACGAGAAGCCTGCCTTGTGCCTCATATCCTTGTATCTTCTTTGTCGATTCGCCTTATATCCCTCTGATCTAGTTTCGTGTGACAACCCTTTGAATTCTCCTTCAACTGTGATGTTGAAGGGTCATTCACGCGGCCGCACCGAACTCGACTTTGTGGCGTTAGCTCGTGAGACCCCCTGATAATGGTTTGGGGTATATTGTCATCTTGTAACTCCTTTAGAAGCCCTACTCATTCCTCCTGTTGTCGGCGTAGAGCTTCCAATGCCTTTTCAATCCCTCTTGATGGTTTGCCTCCTTATATTATCCCGCTGATTCTATCCACCTGACTCCCTATTCCGATCCTATCTGCTTGTCCCCTTAGTCCGATCATGTCTGCTCGTCCCCTTGGTTCGATCCTGTCGAGTCGAGGACTGGTTATTTGTTAACCTTGTACATAAATCCTGAACCAAAGAGTTGGGTGGTGAGAATAACCGTCGTCTTAAAGGTGTTGATTATGTTGCTACGGGTCGATACTTATTCGTGGACAGACCTAACTTGTCCAATACTGAACCATGAGGATTAGATGGGTCTATTGATGAAGTTGCCTCCTCCATTACCCCTTCAACTTGTCTCGCCATCAATTTCAATTCAAATTCCAACCAAAAATTCAAACAAACAGTGATTTTTCGAACATAATTTTACTAGGCTCTCCTTCTAGCGGCAATGTTAACGCCTGATTTTGTATACACGACGAAAATCACTGAAAAACATTAGCAACATGTACAATTAATAGTCACACTAAGAGGAGCCTGACGACTTGAGTAGTCGGGGAATAGCTCCGGTATAAGAATAAGTACAAGCCAAAAGCGTAAACAATGAAGATAATTAAATTGCTGAAAAATAATAAAATTATGTATGAAAATGTGTGTGTGTGTGTGTACCTTGATCCCTACTTATGACTATATTTATAGATGCTATGCTAGTCCGAGACCAATTAGGAGTGGGAGTTCTTTTCAAAAATCCTTTAGGATTGTAATTAATTATTGATTGAGTCTTTTTCAAATTAAACTTTATTGTCCCTGCCAAATAAAGAAACACAATTTTATTTCAATATGGACTTTAGCACTTCCTTAATAAGCCGTCAAGAAATATAATATAGTGAACCGCGCGACACAAGGCTAGGGCCTAAACTGAATTGGATCCGGGTCTTTTAATAAAAATAATTAGGTTGCACCATAACCAACTGGGCCTAAATAATTATATCTAAGCGCTGAGTTTTAATCGGGAAAAAAAAAATATCAAACCTTGATTATTTTTTTTAAGTTGGAATTTGGTTGTATGAACTAACAAAATATAATTAAAATTCTTAGTTTTAAAAAAAATGATTAAAATTGACAAAATCCATTTTTTCCCCTTTATTGCATAGTTCTACAAGATTGGAATATTACCGAGTAAAACTTGTTTTTTTATGGATAACAAAAGTTTAAGCCATTATTGATAAGAAAATTCTAGACTTACCCGCAAAAAATACCCGCTAGTTTTACCCGCAAAAAAGACGAAAGAATATGGCCCCACTTCATTTGTATTTTGCAAATGAGATGGGGCCATACTCCTTTGTCTTTTATGAGAGTAAGGCTTATGGATATATTTTGAAAGTAAGTGTAGAAGCACCCTTATTGATATTAGATCTCAAGCTTTACTTCATATTTGTATTGATTTGAAAGCAGAATCTAGAGAGATTAAAAAGGTGATGAGTTGGAAGAATGAGATGGATGAGAGAGAAAATAATAATAGGCAACTATGGAGGAAAGAAGAAGATAGTGGAGAGAGAAATGACTAATTAATAGACATTTTTGCCCATTAAAAAAACATGTGCAATACACATGTCTAATGTTGTTAACATTTTTAACGATTTTTTTGTTCATAGTGTGTTTTTTATTAAGGTGTTGAAAGTATAGAATGCAAAGTGTCTATTTTTAAATTATAAGATGCAATGTGCAAAATAGAACAAAATAAAGGTACATAGAGTGTCATTTACAACTTAGGGGGTGTTTGATAAAATTGAATGAAATAGTTCTGAATGTTTAAGTAATGGAAATAAGCTGAATGAAACAGAATTCTTAATACTAAATGAAAAAAATTATTTGATAATTGATATGTCTGAATAACAGATTTTTATTATTTTACCCTTTTAAAAAAATTTCAAAATTATTGTAAATTTATTTAATATTACTTAATATAGTTAAAAAGTATAAAAAAATTATTAAATATAAAATACTTCATTCAGTTGTTATACTTAGTCATTCAACTAAAAAAATTAGACTCAGTCATTCAACCTAAAAATTTGACCAATTCAGCAGATTTTTATTCAAAACAAATGTACTGAATGACTAACCGATTTAACCATTCAAATGTATTAAACTGTAAATAAATAGCCCTTTACTCATAGTAATCTTAAAATTAAAGTTATACAATTATTTATAGTTGAAATAGGAATTGATAGAATATCACAAGTCGATATGTCAACCTCTCCTCCATATGTTAATCAATAGACCTTTAGATCTATATATCTTTGTTTCTTTCAGGTTTCTCAAGTCTGTCTATATATAGTTAGATAATTAAATCAATTCATATATATTTGTTATTTAGTCATATATATGACATACTCTTTTGGATGTTAAATGAATTCTTCTCTACATTATCCGTATATTAATCAAATTCATATACGTACACATAAACACTAAAGTAATTGCCTAAAAAGTACTATATCTATGGCACTATTGCCTTTCATATAAGAAAAAAAAAATAAAGAAATAATTCGTAAGGATAAAGAAAGAAAATTAAAAAGAAGGGTATTACGATTCTTGGAGGCACAATTGATACTCTGTTATTATTACATCTATAGTTGGTATAATTAAAATTGTGCCGACTGAGTGTCAGCTAAGATCATGTGTTCGTGTATACATGTGCTGGGAAAATTGAATTTTCCAATTAAGACCCACATGAGAGTCTGCAAACTAATAAGAGAATATATATATATATATTTCTCTCTCTGAATGTTTAACGTAAAATTATGTCACATAATGCCTCGATACATGTTTCTTTCCCCAATTACTTCAGATCTATCTGCATCAACCCGAGCGTAATTAAGCTGATACAAAGATTTGCTTCATGTACATATATGAAAATGTCCGGAAATTGAATAAGCAAAAGTATTAAGCTAGCTAGGTCGATATTTAAACACAATAGATCAAAGATAAACTAGTGATCAATTATGCAAGCTTAAATCTATGAAATCAAATCAATGGATCCACGTATAAGGTAATATTAATTTAATTACCAACAATCAGTTGATCTATTGGTGAGTGGTTCATTCATCTAGCTCAAAAACATTTGATTTCGAGTATTACTCACAATTGATGGTTGATAAAAACTCTACATCCTACTTGCAACTTGTAAATCAAAATTTTTGAGTTTCATCTCCTGATATAGGTGCGATGAATTTTTTTTAGATATGTGCGATTGTTGTAAGTGCAAAGCGTCCTACTAGGAAATTGAAATACCTTACTTACCATTTATTTTCTTTCTCACACTGAATTTTTTTAATCTAAAATACAAGTCTTTAGTATACAAAACTATAAATATAACTTATATTTTTATAAAATGCTAAAATAGAATGTTTATTTTAGACGGTCTAAAATCCATTTTCCATTGTGTTGTTGTTGGTCCGTGTGTCAATGCATGACATAGCACATGACAGGGGGTGGTGTAAGAAGTTTGGCAATAGGATGGAGTATATTATAAGTAGATGGATAGGCATGGAATAGGGGGTTTGACCGAATTGAACACCATGATTGAGGAGAGTTGGCCTGCATGGTTGTTGTTGGAGGGAGATAAGACGCGGGGGAGTCGCTGACACATTAGAGAGTGAGAACTGAGAAGCAACAGCCACAGGGAAGCCCCCACGCCTCTCTCTGCGGAACTTATATATTCAATCAATGAATGAATGCCTTCTCATCAACAGCCACATAATATACTAACCCCCCTATTTATTATTTTTGCTTCTCTTTCTGTTTTTGTTGTTGGGATTCTCTCTCTCTCTTTTTTTTTTGGTTATGAAACTGAAAGAGACTCTCTCTCTCCCTTCCCCTCTCTCTGGCATGACCCTTTGCCCTTTGGGGTGAAATCCCATGTAATAAAAGATGCTCTTTGTCGGCTCTCTTTCTGGTCCACCACTACTACTTCTACCTCTGCTATAAATATACTCCCCTAGATACATTCTCAATTAAGCATCATCCATCATCATATATACAACGTCCACCACCATGAATTAATTCCTGCCGGCCGATTAACATACTTTCTACTTTAGATTATGCACGGACCTAATTGAACCTAACTAATGTTAATGGAGAAGTAAGATAACGACATTTCCTGCAGCCAAATGTATATTAATTTCTGGCAATACTGCTCTATCTAAAAGGTAACCGTAAATAAGTAATTAAATTTCAATTGACAACAACACATAATATACGAATAGAGAGGAGACAAAGTACGAAGATTTGGATTCAGTTATTACATGCAATGCATAATTGTTAATACATATATGGTAACACCATATAAGGCATAATTTGCGCTGAAAATATATATAAAAGGAGGGGGGAAACCCTAGAAATATAAACTCTCTTAATTTCTTATTGATTTTTATAAAAGATGAAATAATATTATTGCATACGAATTGAATGAAGGAATAATATTTTTGCAGTGAGTCAAGATGACATGTACACCCAAAGTTCTAAAGATTGTTAGGACTTAGACCTTAGAATCATTAGATACCAGGTTTGATTATTGTCGGATAAGTTTGTGTTTTTCCCTTGTTGTGTGATTTTTTTTTATTGTTTTACTTTATGTCATTTGTATTACTACCCATAGAATATTAATTTTACATATAATTGTCATTGAGAGATTATTGAGATTAATTATATATTATATCATTTCCTATACTTGTAATAATATTCTTCCTAAGGTGAGAGCATTCATAAAAAAAAAAAATAGAGAAGAAGTTAGACTTATTAATAGGAGTATAATTGTAACACAACACTGATAATTAATGATGCCACTACGACCAAAACGACCCTTAATTTGTAACCATTGAAAATATTAAAACTAGCCAGTAGTATTATTCCGGACTCATTCAACAGGACTAAATTTCATTAAGAGGATGAGATGAGAAATTGACCAATTAATTGATTAGATTCTAGCTCATTCAATAAACAATCATTATATGTGTATTATTACCCTGATGATTAATGCTTGATCAATATAATCCATGCCACTCTTTAATCGAATTGAAAAAAATATTACTCTTCTAATTCACAGGAACCATATTTATAATTTTTCCGACTACTTATCTAGAAATATTTTAAAAGTTTTCTCAAGAAATTAAATTCAATTTCTAGACAACTAAGTGAAGTTATATTTAGAGCCACTGACAGTGGCAGAGACTGAAAGCATCCAATGTTTTTCACTTGACTAGTAACTACTAGCTAGCTAATTGGAAAAAATTATTATAAAATGGGATTTATCTCATATTTTATTTTGTTCTATTTTCTGCTAACTCTAGTCCAGCATTTAATTTGGAGGATTTGGAACTCCTAGGTAGATTATATCAATATTACTTTATAAGGACATAATCTTCATTGCTGTCCTAATGTTTGTATCCAATAGTTATTGTTATTAGGTGGACTCCAAAGATCTTGAAACTTTTGTCCCATTTCAATTCATTGAAACTTCTGCAATTTGGAGTTCACATGCTTCCTTGAATTTGAAGCAAGCACAAGCGATCAAGCATCATATACTTCATTCCTAGTTTTATTGTTTTCAAAAAGGCATCTAGAACCCCAAACACTACAAGATTTTTTTTTATTTCCGACAAAATAAATTCTGCCGGACATAAACTTTTTTTCGATAGAAAAAGTAAAATCGATGGAATCCGTCGTAAAAAGTGTTACATTGACAAGAAAAATGCCCTTATTTCGACGGAACATGCTTATTTCCGACAGATTTATCCCAACGCGATTATTTGCGATCGAATTTTCGACAGACAATTCTGTCGAAAATAAGTTTTTTTCTTGTAATGATAAAAGGGCTACCTAAAAAATAATCTTAATTAAACATCTTTAACCATGTAATTTATAGACTTTTCATTAATATTGGAAAAGTTGACTGACTTCAAGCTGAAAGGCAGGCTTATTCATTGAAAGCCTATATATATATACTAGCTAGTTAGTGGTGGTGGTGGTGCTGATTATGGTGGAAAGTTGTAAGCTTAAAAAAAGTCAGCATCTTTATTAATGCTCAGCTAGTGACTAATTTTTTTAAGTGTACTTGATCACATAACTCATCCTTTTACTTAAAGAAATCCATCCAGCCATTACCATCTTAATATTTTTTACTTTTTTTTTAAATAAACTAATTGTATATACTTTACTATCACTACGTAAGAAGAAACCAATGGAGGGCTGGACCAGATGAAAAAGAAAGACAAGATTTAAATTAAATTCCACGTGACGGGCACACAGTCCCACACTTCATGTTTCTGCTTTCTCACAAGCCCCACACTTTTCAGTTTAAGCCTGCATCTGATTTGCTTATCCTCCTGGGCTTTAATTAAAGTTTTTAATTAATTTGTTTATTAATTCTTAAGCATACATTAAATTAAGCAAGGTACATATTATTTTATAGATTAGGACTACGCTAACGACAAAAAAATAAGGGGCGCATGTGGTTGATACTGATCAATTTGGAATCATGCCAATCATCGGTTAATTACCACCCCTATGTAATTTGCTTGCATCGCATTAATATTAGTCTCCTTGCACAATTGTCTACGGATGCCAGCGACGATCGACCTTTGGTTGTCTGCTAATGCTCTATGTTTTCTATCTTAATCATATCGAGTTATATAAAATACGACTACCTCATTACTTTTATGAATATATAAAATTGTAACTAATGTCAAAGGTATCTTAACAACATAAAATTATCTTTGAAAGTCGTGGTTTTAGAAATATATTTTGTAATTTTGTGTTCGATTTGAAATTCGAATTTTGCAAAACAATTTCACATAAATTAAAAAAAAATAAATAAATAAATAACACGATATACTCATGTTTATTAAAATCGTGGTTAGTCGATCCTATTTGTTTAGTATATTTATATATGATCTGCACACCAAAAAATAATAGTAAAACCCAACTCCCGACAATCCTGTCATTATTTGAACCCACAAAAATATGAGTCAAATATTAATATTTTGAAAACTGAGCCAATGTATAATTATTATAATGGCTTAATTTTAGAGTTTTAAGATGTAACTAGCTTTTAACAAGAAGAAGAAAACCCATTAAACAAAAATAAA
Organism: Hedera helix; assembly: GCA_947179155.2. Lineage (NCBI taxonomy): Eukaryota > Viridiplantae > Streptophyta > Magnoliopsida > Apiales > Araliaceae > Hedera > Hedera helix. The sequence goes on from OX359286.1 coordinate 38,344,242, forward strand.
AGGATTAATGAAGTTAAAAGTTGATTATTGGTCGTGTATCGAGGATTAATAAGACTCTTGGCTCTTCTGGTGTCGCCTATGTAGGCATCTGTATAATATGCACTTTATGCGGATTGGGGATAGATATTAGAGTTATTAAATTAAACACTGATACTATTTTTTCTGCATATTAATTAATTCAAGACAGAAATAGTCATCCTTCAAAAATTATTAATCTGTTCTTCAGTTCTAAGCAACATATATAAACACCAATAAGAGAAAGACACGAGAATTACAAAAAAAATTGAGGAGATATCTACTCGTCTCTATCCGTTATGAAATTTCAATTACAAACTTTCATAATCTAAATAAAAAAATAAAATAAAGTTACAAGTCGAAGGTCCGAGTCTCTAGATCACATGAAAATGAAAGAGTGGGCTCCCAATGTTTGATATGGTTTGATGTTATTAAGGTGGAACGATTTGGAAACTGACGTTCCTTTGAAGTTATCATTTTAGTACAACACTACTACTACATGTTAATTTGAAGTAACAGAGGCCACAGGCCCCCAGCAGGGCAAATGCTAGGCTTAGGCATTAAAGAAAATTTAAGCCCAGACCAAGGGTCCAATTTATTGAAGCTTAGTATTTATTGGGCAGGCAGGCAGGCAGGGTGGCTTCAAGGAGTAAACCAGACCAAGCTAACTCCGGGCTTATGGCTGGGCTAAATGGTATTTGATTCTATTCTTGGATTACATGGAGCTCCTTCAATGCTATTTCCCATGCTTTTGATATAAAGCTGCAATGATTGATTGAGTAACAAGACAAGTCTATATGCACAATATTAAAATATAACATTAAATATTATGATTATTTCAATTATTAAAAAATAAGGTATATAACGGATTTTAATATCATATCTCACTTTTTAATAGTTAAGATAAATATAGTATTTAATGTTATATTTAGATATTGTGTACTTATACTTATTCAGCAAAGAATGTCCCTTTACTTTTCTGTTTAGGTTAAATATTTTATTCTTCCACTTTAATTTTATCTTTTAAGAAAATATTATAAATATTTGTATGCGTGACAAGTAGATGATGCACAATTCACGAATATGATTGAATGTGCACTTAATTTTTGAATTTACTCTTTCCGTTTCAAAATATAATATCATTATTAATTTTTTAAAATTAATTTAAAATATTATCAAACTAAAAATTAACGTAAATTCTTATAATTTTAGTCAATATAATAATAAATGTTATAAACTATCTACAAAGTATATCTCATTATAAAATTCATCAACTCAAATTTTTTATTTACGAATCATCTCATTTTTCAGTTCAAAAATTAATACCGATCTTATAACTAAAGCGTAGAATCACAGGAATTCTAATTTCTTAAATTATGCATTCACAAAATTCTTTATTTTAAGAAATGGTATCAATATACTATATAATTTTTTTTTCTAGAAAGCTAGATCCGCCATTGTAATCAACTCATTGCTTTAAAACATACTATTACAGAACTCTTGTTACTCCAGACCAGAGTCTTTGAAGTGTTCGATGAGAAACTTGCATCATGTATAGAAATTCATGCAAACAAACTCGACAAGAGACCAAATGCAACATTGTGTCACTCGTGTAGGCTTACAGAGGATGCCATATAACAACATTTCTCTTAAAAGTGAAAATAACAATTGCCGTCGAATTCGGCTTAGAAGAATTACATCAACGGAGATAAAGTTTGTTAGTTTTCAACAAATGCAGGTTTAGAAATTAAAGAATGAAGTTCTTGGGCTTTTTCACTATTGAAACCAAGGGTAGCCAGTATCTTGTGACCGGGAGATTCCTCTTCAGACCATACTCCAAGAAGCAGATGCAATGTTGTGATTTCCCCGTCCTCCCCTGCATTTATAAACAAGATTAAACATCAAGTACGTTACATATTAAAATCATAACATATTGTCAAGGCATTCATCATAATTTATATTCGGTTTGCTAAATATGGGGCTGCAAGAACATCGATAACACAAATTTGAAGTCAAAATGTTGCATCAATTGCAATTTTGGTAACAGTGCACAAAATATTACCTAAAATAATCCACGTTACATCCAATTCCTAATGTAGCAAAACTGACAAAGTAGGACTATGAGCGAAAGTCTAATTTACATAGGGCAAACCAACCATCTAAAATATCAGTACAGTGTAGTAACTATTAACTACCCACTTGAAATACACTCCACTCCTAGTATGTTGATGTTATAACCTGAAAAAAAAAAAAACCGGCAAGTGTTTGTTTTCTGTGACCGCTTAACAATTATGACAAGGATGCAAAGGTAAGAAATTTATTTTAAATACAACTCCCGTTAAATATAGTAAATATTACTTTCTTAGTTACTGCAGAAATTACATTACGACTTGTAATTGTTTCATTACTACATTTTTTTATGATGAAATGAAAAATAACAAAACTACCTTAATACGACTACCTAATGATCTAATACATTACCAATCACCAAAAATGTCATTAGCACATGAAAAGCCATTCGGTCACGACCTTATAACATTGATGTGACCCGAAGTTAACCACTCGCGGATGAAAAGGTAAGAAATTCTATTATGTAAAACAGATGTATAAATAAGACTTCGAGAGTAGACTCAGGTCGAGTGTTGTGAAGTAAGGGAACTATTTACACAACTCCAAGTATATGATGTGATAGGTAATAACAGCTTCAGTATCTTTCAGTTAAAACATTTTTTTGTGGCAGTTAGTTTTTCCCATCAGAGATTACCTTGTTATTATTTACAAGTTTCATAGTCCGTGAGAAGCACCGACTAGTTGATATCACTTTTTTCACAAATATTTGAATTTTTTTTATTAATATATTTATAATTTTTCATTTACATAATACATATATAATGTTGAAGATAATTATATATATTTCACGAAAAACGAAAAGCTTATATATTGACCACAACTCATGCATGCATATATATATTTCACGGTATACGAAAAGTTTATACATTGTATGAAAAAATAGAGTCTTGAATGATTGACTCGGTATTGACTCATGACCAACCAAAATGACTCACTATAATTATAAAATTATTAGATAAAATCTCTTAATGCCTTGTAATATATAGTTATTGATTTATTTTATTTGGTATAGAGGAAATATGTAAAATAATTGTTAATAATGTCTCTCAAAGGCCACATCACTCAACTAACCAAAACCAGATCATTGCATAATTAAAAAACACCATGAACCCACCCAATTACTCAGTGCATTATCATCAAGCACTATAAACCTACCACTAATTACACCATCTCCGGTCTTACCTTAGTTGTGTCAGAAAAAAGGCACCTTTTTATGGAAATAGTAAACTAGGAATGCAGCCAAAATATGTTTGTCCTGTTTCTAGTGCACACAATACTCATATTTCCTTAAGGTTAAAAAACTCATATTTAGAAACAAATCCATTATCCGTTGTACTTGACCATTACTTCAATGAAAAATCCTAGATTGGAAGAAAATCCAGTACTCTTAATCAATCCTATGCCATCTTCACCCCAACTTTCTCCACAGAGCTGGCCTGCAAACTTCATGAAGAAGATGACCCTGGAGCTTAGAAAGCAAAGTGGAATAGCAGTTCCATTGGTGGCAATGAATTTGATGTGGTTTGCTAGGATTGCCATCACCACTGCATTTCTTGGTCGGCTTGGAGAGCTTCAGTTGATCGGTGGAACACTTGGCTTCACATTTGCAAATATCACTGGTTTCTCTGTCTTGAATGGGCTCTGTAGTGCCATGGAACCAATATGTGGTCAGGCTTTTGGAGCTAAAAACTTTAGACTCCTACATAAGACCCTTGTCATGGCAACTTCTTTGTTACTACTAACATCACTACCCATCTCCTTTTTGTGGCTTTATGTTGATAAGATCCTTCTTCAATTTGGCCAACGAGAAGATATTTCCATAGTTGCAAGGAAATATCTCCTTTATCTGCTTCCGGATTTGGTAATTAGGTCATTCCTAAGCCCTCTTAAAGAATACTTGAACTCACAAAGCCTAACAATCCCTATTATGTTAAGCTCGGCTCTAGCAGTAGCTAGTCACGTACCTATCAACATCTTACTTTCAGAAGCCAAAGGTCTTGAGGGGGTTTCAATGTCTGTCTGGATTAGTGACTTAATAGTTGCTATTCTACTCGCCATTTATGTGTTGATAGCAGAATGTAGAAACAGAGAGAGGTGGAAGGAAGGAGGGTGGTGGGAACAAGGAGTCCGCAACTGGATAAGGTTCCTCAAACTTTCTGGGCCATGTTGCCTCACCACCTGCCTTGAATGGTGGTGCTATGAGATCCTAGTCTTGCTAACCGGGTGGCTTTCGAATGCCAAACAAGCAGTTGGGGTGTTAGCAATTGTACTAAACTTCGACTACTTGCTTTACTCAGTCAATATCTCACTGGCAACAAGTGCATCCATTCGTGTTTCAAATGAGCTTGGTGCCAACCAACCAGGACCTGCCCATCAGTCAATGTGTGTGTCGTTGGCTGCAAGCATTTTCTTTAGTTGCATCGGTGGTGTGCTGACAGTAGCAGCCAGAGGAACTTGGGGACCTTTCTTCACCCATGAAAAGAGAATTATAAGAGGGGTAAAGAATACAATGTTGTTAATGGCTTTGGTAGAAGTCGTAAATTTCCCATTAGCTGTTTGTGGAGGAATAGTTCGTGGAACAGCTAGACCATGGTTAGGAATGTATGCCAATCTCTGCGGGTTCTACTTGCTGGCGTTACCCCTGGGAATGTTTCTAGCTTTTAAGGCCCATCTTGGGCTTGGGGGACTGTTGATAGGATTCTTGGTTGGGACAGTTTCTTGCTTGATTTTGTTATTGGTGGCCATTGCAAGTATTGATTGGGTTGAAGAAGCTGGCAAGGCACAAATACTTACCTCTTGCATGGAAGAGGCTGTTAACGACAATGAAGATCATACGAACTCGGAAACTGTTGAGATGATTGCACTACTACAATAAATTGTGTAGCAACAGCAGGCTTAACACTCTACTACAATATACTGCAAACCTAAGGTTCAAGAGCAAGAAATTCTTGTGCAATTCAATTATCACCAACAATGTATACAAGCAATTATCACCATCACTGAAGGTGTATTCAACAGGTGTCGAAAGAGTTGCAATATGAAATGACTATTGAACCAAATTTTAACTTTCTTTCTTCTTCACCAAATAAGTATCAACTTTTACCTTCCATCAAGGTACAATAATTAGTTATCCTTTAATCTATTTTTTCCAACACTATTTAACCTCTTTAAATTTAGTTGAATGCTAGTTATATAATTGATTCTCTATCCACTCCTACGAGGTAATATAATAAACTTACAAGACATACAAGAAAGAAATTCTAGCACACCAAAAAAGGACTAATTGAGCAAGTTAATCTCACCAGATTTTAACTTTTCATCAATAGCCCAATCAAGAGCCCTTTGAGCTGCTTCAGTTAGGGGAGGATGCTCAGGACTGAAGTAATACATGTCGGCTTTTCCAAGCAACTTGACAGTTTCTTCACGCACTTTGAGAAGTGTGATCCCATTTGCTCGCAAAACTTTTGAAGCCTCATTTGTTCCTGACATTAAAAAAGAAGGTTTAAGATCAAAGATTGCTTCATATTGATATGTATAGCCATATGTCACAAACACAACATCCCTCTTCCCCTCATAAAAAGAAAGAAAGAAAGAAAGAAAGAAAGATAGAAAGAAATGATGCAGGAATCAATATAGTTTTACTTAAAGATGTATGTTTGACTTCATTAGTCTATGTCTCTGAATAGAATATTTAACCCTCGTTGGGGGACTTGGAGCAGAAACTATGAATTTCAACACTTGACACCTCAACTTTGCTTCTTTTTTCTATCTCTGACATTGTTATCTGTGAAAACTGTAGGTCTGGTTCTCTCCTTTGTTGGGAAAGCTAACACATCCTCTAGAAAGCATGTCAACATTTTTCATTATCTATATAAATATGAAACTTGGGAAAGATCTACTATGAGTCTCTCATGCAGTGCATAACAAATGACAATAACATTATTTTGTTAAGAAATACAACAGATTCTTCCATTTAGTACCGTGCACATCTAAAAGGAATACATAACATAGTTGGTCACACTTACAATGTCAATGTTAACAGTTAGAAGACACTGAACCCTCACCCACCTCTTTGTCCCCCCTATTACTAACTGGAACATCTTTGAAATAACATCCAAGTTTCACAACGTGGGCATCCTCTAATTCGCTTAGAACATGGCATGGCATTCATGTAGAAGCCTTTTTAGTTGTCGTTTATATGAAAAGCTCTGTGTCATCCAACTAAATCCTCTCTCGAGTCTTCAAGAAATCATCATAATTTATGCATTGGTGCCTCCGATTTCCTAGAGGGAAGACTAATTAGTTATTAGTCAACTTCGTGACAGAATATCAATCCAGTATAAGTTCTCTCTCTTTCCACCTTCAGTGCCATGCTTGCAATTCCAATAGTTTAAGCCAAAGACTGCAAAAATGGGTAATGTTGTGAGTCTAGTGACACCATGTGTGTTAGAGCAGTAAACGGATATATACAGATCCGGATACAGTGATATCCGTATCTAGAAAATTAATATCCTATCCATATTTGTATCCGGTATTCGATGGATTTTAAAAATACTATCCGTATTTGGTATTCGAAATAATATCCGCTTCATTTTATTTTATTCAAATGAAGAGATTATTCGAATATTAAGCTATCCGAATTCGTTTATCAGTTACCTAATAAACAATTTATTCAAATTATTTACAAAAATTAAAAGAAAAAATTGCATAATTACTCATCACCATTTAAAGTTTGTCAAGCATGTCATCATCCATCACTGATCATAAAAATCAATCAAAATTTAAATATCTTAGAGAAAGTATCAAATTAACCGCATTTTCAATGAAAGATAATATTAATTTATCATTCCTTCTTGTTCTCGTATGTAAGTTTTGAAAATAAAATATTTGTAACAAACTAATAACTATTATTTTGTTTTTGTAGTATATAATTTTCTTGTTAAATGATACATTTTAGATATTTTACACTTTACAATAGAAAAAATACATTAATTAAAATTAAATGAATTTATTTCAATTTTTAATATTATATTTAAAAGTGTTATTTTCTATTTTTTAAAAGTGAGATGACATATTTTAAAATTTATTTTTTTATGATAGTAAAAACTAATTATTATATACGTAAGAAAGGTTATTTGAAAAAATTATGTTTACTTAATATATGATGATTGATAATTAAATTATTATTAATATATACACACACACATACAAGTTATTCAGACACGAATTTCGGATACGAATAAGAATGCGAATATCGGATATCCGCTATTCGTCGGATATATTTACGGTCAGATGTTAAACAAATACGAATACACCTATATCCGTATTCGTATCCGTTTATTTACACATATCTTAAAACCAAATATGGATATATCCGTTTTGTTTCGAATATGAATAATATCCGGGGGTTTTCGAATACGGATGCAGACGGATACGAAATTTCCGATTATCATTTACCGCCCTAATGTGTTTTACCAAGGGCAGCAGCACAGCGGAAGCTGCATCACCAATACCTGACATTGGACAGTTCCAGCATCCATCTGGTACCAGTTTGTGCACCAAGTTCATGTAAGGCTAAAGAAACGCATACATACACGCGTCTGTGTATATGCATGTATGTATAATTGTATTACACACACACACACATGTAGTCCTCTATAAAATTGGACGCAAGTTGGGCCTTGGGTCCTTATTATCCTTGCAGGAGATTGTACAATTTTTTGTACGGTGAAAGAAAAGTTGTATATATGCTCTATATAGTTGGACACAATTTGATCCTTGGGTCCTTATCCTTGCCAGGGGTTGTACTGAATAGCTTGTTCATATCGCAATTTCGTGCTCCAAATAAGGGGAAGAAAATTATATCTTCTTTTGGTTTCTCCTTAGATTAATTTTACCTATTTGAAGGCAGATTCCTTGGTAAACTATGATCAAGCTTCGGTCAACTACTAGTTGCAAGTTGCAACTACGACTAAACACAATGTGCATTATGCAAATAGAGACATCCAAGTAGCAATCGAAATTATAGAGGAAGGCAAAATGAAACTAACCCTCAATCAAAATTCCCATAATAAGTGCTTCTGTCCCGGTAGTTCCATACTTGAGCTTTCTAGCCTCCAATTCTCCCATAGCAAATGACTTTATCGCCTTTGAAGACCATCTAAATTTCAGTCAACAAGGTTCAATTATCATAATACCATTGACCCCAAAACAAGCAAAAAAACAAAATATCAAACCAAATGCAATCTAAACATTCAATTAATTCAAGAAAACTCACCTGGGAACCTTCTCAGTAGAAGAAACCTTCTCTAGCTTTCTGCGGATTAAATCATAAACATCGAATCTTTATGGCCTAATCCTCTTCAGATTAATTCAAGAAAACATATATATATATATATATATATATAAGAGAGAGAGAGAGAAAAACTTACGAAGTTGGGAGGCTAAACACAACAGTGGCAGTGATTGGTAAATATTTAGGAAGTACAGGTCTGAGAATTGAGGAGTGAAGGGAGAGCTTTGAGGTTCCTAGCCATGGACTCTTTAAACTATGAGGTTTAGTACTCTGAGTCAGAGTTGAAGAAAATGGGTGGGTTTTTCTGCAATCGGGTTGGGTGGAATTTGGGGGTTTGGAGAAAGATTGTGCAGCCATTTCCGGGAAAAGTAGTTCTCCTTCCTTAGGGTGAGAAAATACTTGGATGAGGAGATGCAAAATGGCAGTTGGAACGACGTCGTTAAATGTGGAATATCAACCAATATTAATTGGGCTTACTAAATCCATGAAGTACATTTGGGCCGGTATTAGCTTGGACTGTACCAATATTTTCAAAAATTGTTTAACCGTACTCCAAATAGTTGTCTATAGAATAAGAGACCCTTATTCATGAAGAGTATGACATTTAAGTAAGGCTGCAAATGAGTCGAATCGATTCGAATTTTAAACTGTTCGGATTCGACTCGTAAGGTTAAATTCGTACTCGGATTCGACTCGAATTCGAATTATATTTGAAAAATTTTACTCAGATTCGGCTCAACTCGAATTTTCATTACTCGAATTCGATTCGACTCGGATCGAATTATATTCAAACTACTCGCGAACTTTAAATTCAAACTCGAATTCGAGTTTTCACATAGTAACTAGTTTTATAATACATATAATTATTAATTGAACTTATTATTTTACTTAAAAATAAAAAAATATAATTATAATTACACTTTAAATATATAAAATTATAATTAAAATTATAAATAAATAATAATAATAATTAATTATTTATATTTTGTTTAATTGTATATATATTATAAGAAAATGTACCAAGTATCTATTCGAATATGTAGCAATCGATCATGTATCGGATCATGATTAAAAATTCGAGTAGTTTGAATCTTAAACGAGTCGAATATAACCTTATTCAGATTCTACTTGTATTTTTATTCGAACTATTTTTTGTGCTCAAATTTGAATCATATTATTAACGAATTCGAGTCTTACTCATATTTTTTTTAGTCGAGTCCGAATCGTGCTCGAACTGTTTGGTTCGATTTGCAGTCTTACATTTAAGGGTTGTTTAAGAAAATTGAATATAATAGTTTTGAATTTTTAAATATTTTGAATGAGTTAAATAAAATAAAATTCTGAATAGAAAAACGTTATTTGATAATTGATATACCTGAAATATCTGAATGAGTGTATTTTACAATTTTAACTCTCAAATATATTTTGAACTAGTTTGTTTGATAGTTTAAAACATATGCAACATAAATATATATTATTTAAATATGAAAGAATAAAACTCAAAATATGTATTAAAAAATCAAACTTATTTTTTTTTAATATTGAGGTAGAGGTAGTATTTTAAATTGTTTAGTTTTCTTTATTTTTTTTTTATAGTTATACTTAAAAAAATTCTATCAAATATCTAATATTTAAAAAATTAAAATAATTTTTTTTTTGGAATGCAAAATATTTTCAATTAATGACTTTGGGGGAAATTTGGTCCCATGTATAAAAAAGATGCTAAAGCTTCGCATAAGCTGAAACTACCCCCAAAAATTATTCTATGTTGTTGGAATAAGTGAACATATGCTCCCCTTTCATGTATTTGTGGGCCCCACCTAGGGTGAGCAATTCGGTTGTAATCAAATCGAATAGTTTCTTCGGTTAGAACCAAAAAATCAAAATTAATACATTTTTGATATCCGAATTAGTAGATAACCGAATAATTGAATTTACTATTCGGTTAATAACCAAAATTAACACCCAAAACAGAAAGTGATATTTGTTGAAAAAGAAAGTGGTATATGTTCTGTATTTGGATAAAGAAAATTATTATTTTTTGTTACATTTTACTATTCGGTTAATCGGCTAACCGAATAGTAAAATTTTATCATCCGAAATTGAACCCAAAAATAGAAATGAAATTTGGTTATAATCGAATTGTCCAAAATAACCGTAACATTTCGGTTATAAAAATTCGATTTGATTATAACCGAATTTTGCTCACTCCTAACCCCACAATAGGCCAACCCGTCAGAGTTCTCTGACCAAGAGTATGGAATAATGTAAGAGCAGAGAGTATACTGTTCACTTACCCCAAGAGTATGGAATAATAATCTCTCAAACTACCCGTCATAGTTCTCCGACCAACTCCACCATTGCCTTTCCTCGTCATTACAGCAAATTCCCCATAACCTATTTGCCCACTCTGCAAAGGTAAACTATTCATCAATAAATAGACCATCTATCAACGTGCGGCATTGCAAAGGTACATCCACTCGCATATCCAAACACAATGTTATATTTGCTTGTAGATACATCTCTCTTTTTTCTTTCTTCTTCAACTCTGATCTATTTTACCTTTCTTTGTTTTTTTTTTTGTTGGATCGGAGTTAACAGATATGGGTTGATTAAGATTTTTTTGTCTTGCCATTTTTTTTGATCTATTCTTGGTGAACTCTTACATCACCGATGAAAAGCTTTTGGGTTGGAGTTTATTGGGAGGGACATGCAAGTAAAAAATTATTCAGCCAAGTAGCTGATCGAATTAGCCAAATAAATGAGCCTTATTAGGTTAGGCTGTTTCAGCTCTATTCAGATTTATACTTATCCAAACAAACACACTTAATGAGTAATTTGCTCAAATTTTAAGTCGTGTAGACCCATTCATTACTAAACGAACACCCCTTACTCATATCCATCATATTTTTCCGATAAAACATGTGTTAAAAAAGTAAAAATAAAAAAGAAGGTGCTGATTATCAGTGGGGCCTAAAGCTCAGGCCCATTCATCAAACAACAGCTATAGTAACAAGGCCTTTTGATCCCTATAGTGACATTCTATCAAATTGTCACGTATTCCTTATATTCACTATAATTCTATTATGTTCTGAAGTCTGAATGGATATATAGAATAAGTGGCATAGAAGGTAGGCCACTTATGACTTTACCCAACAATTCCTGTTCATTGTTTTGGAAGGTAGGCAATGATACGAGGCAAACAATTATAAAACTGAAGACCATAAAAGAACAGCAAAATATGGTAGTAGTACGAGTAGCTATTAACAAATGTAAGAATGACGTCATGGATTTTTAATTCGGCCCCCCATCAATAGGGTCTGTCCTTAAAGTCCATTATGGCTCGCTATATTAGGTAGGTTTTAAGAAAGTGGTAAGAGCTTGAACCACCTCCACCTTCATTTCCAAACAGACCAGAAATTATATGGATTGGACATTCCAATTAGAGGGGGGTAAGAGGAAAATATTTGTAGCATGAAGCATGTTCAGAGCCATGTCAAAGAAAGAGCTAAATAAGAGGTAGACTTTTGACAATAATAGAAGAATTATCATGCAACTCTCTCTGTCTTTCTCTTTTTTCCCGTCTTTAATTTGGGTGACATGGAACTAAAATTGTTGAAAAAATTTAATTGAGGAAATTCTTTATAAAAATTGAGCAAAGAAATCTCCCTTTGCATTAATTTGTACATTTTATTTTCCTTTGATCATAAAAAAAGTAAAGAAACTAGTTTGTTTAATTAATTTTTCCTTCTTTTCCTTTCCATGGTACCCGTTAGTTCGGTAGGGGGTGCCTATTTAGATTAGGGCATGTCACATGTTCAAGATCTTCAAAATGTAATTTAATTTCTAGAGAAGCATCTTTGCTGCGGTGGACATGCATGATCATTGGATGGTAGGGTTTGAAATTTATGCTTTACTTAAATGTTGTGGGGGGGGGGGGGGGGGGGGGGGGGGGGGGGGGGGGGGGGGCCTTTTATTTTAAAAAGTCCACCATGCACCAACGAACATCTGCACATGCACGAACAAACAGAATTTTCATTTTATATATATATATATATATTTTCTTTTTTGGTCATTGAAAGAAGAAAAAATATTTAATATAATTTATTAGTTCATGCTCAGAAGTTGCATTATGGTGACCCAAGCCTCCTGTGTCTCCATGTTTTCAGCAATTCTAAATATTATATGGTTCTTAATTAAATTAAACTTAAAGAAAAGAAAGAGATGTAGGTATAATTATTTTTTATATTTATTTCAAAAGTATAGATAAATGTTTATTTTTAAATTATAAAATCGCATACAAATTTTAACATGCTATTATTAATGCTCTTAGTTAATTACTTATGTCAACACAATAAAAATAAATTTTGTGAAATGAGGATGTATACGTGAACCACGTACAAAGATATAATAAAGTTTAAAATTTATACTTTAAATAATCAATCTATACACTGGTACAGTAATCCCGTATGTAGCATGTACTAGACGTGCCGTATTAAATTAAATCACGAGCCACAGACGCATGTCTATTATTATTATATTAGGAAATTAGAGTACTTATTCAAATCGACTCAGTTATTTTGATTAGTCTTGAGTTAATATCAAATTAATTTTGTGTTTAGTATCTTTATCGATACAATGTATATTATGTTCATAATTATATTAAACTTTTTATATCCTTTATTATATTATTTCAAATATGTATATACATATATTAAATAACATATACAATAATTTTGAAATATATATAATTTTTTATTTTTATATTTAATATATTACTAATAATACTATTTATATTATATTATTTATACTTAAATTATAAATATCAAATATTAAATATTATATATTATAATTTTAAATTTTATTATCAATACTAACTCATATTATATCTTGTACAAATAAGTCACGGGTTATCACTTTAGTATGACATTAATCAAGGGACAATGGCACCAAGGTTAAAGTCTCTGCATTGCAGGGCTCCTAATAACTATTTCCTACAAAGTATAATGATACGTTTAGATTAGAAAAATAAATATGAGAATAAAATAATTTATTTTTAAAGAACAAAAAAAATTATATTTAATTACTCTATTAAAATGGAATAAATTATTCATATTCTTCTTAAATTTATGAATTTTATTTTTTGAGGAAGTATATAAAATAATTTATTTCATCTAAAATAAAATAATTATTTCACTTTTCATTATATTTCTTTTATTTCTTTTATTTTTTTAATTCAAACGGAGAGATAGAACATTCTGATAGTTGCCTTGGTTGGCTCTACTAAATAACCATACTCGGTGCATGTTACTTCATTTCTACTAACTAACCATACTCCGTGCATATTACTTCATTAGTTCGAGAATCAAAAATAAATTTTTAAGTCGACGAGTTAATAAAAAAATTAATTTTAAAAAAATATATTTCTAATATTAATTAAACTATAGTAGTTGTTGCATGATAATATTTAATCTATTTAAAATATAAATAATAATATGTAAAAAATTTCATATCATTTTATATATATAAATTGAAAATATATTTATGATTTTGAAAGGGGGAGAGAACCCACATAACTCGTAACGTGAATTGTTCGTTTGTAACTTGTAAGGAACAATAACAGGGGGGCAATGGTAGTTAGTAGTTATCGGTTTCAGTTGCTGCTGTGACCTAGAGCCTCTTTCTTCTACTCCTCTGCATCTTCATGTTCACGGCTTAATGAATCTGACTTTCTGAATTTACAAGAATCTACAGCAATATTAAGCTTCAGCTAATAGTTGATCAATTACTACATTTTGGTATTTTAGATGAGTGTTTATGAGGTTAAATATTTGAGGGAAGGAGAAGATTGTGTTCTTTTTTATTTTATTTTATTTCTGTTTTACTGTTTTTCATTTTTTACTGCAATTTTAAGATAATTCTTAGGAGTAAGAGAAATTATTTTGGTCAATATATATGTTCAGAGAAAAATTCTCAATAGAATAAACTGCGAAAGAATTAATATGTATAAAAGAACGAAAATCACAATTCTTTAAAGTTGTAAGGAAGGATGAAAAATGTCAATGTTTAATATATTATCATTATTTTTTTTTTAAATAAATTTTATGTTGTTAATTATTAAAAGATTTTTATATTTATAATTTTTATTATTTATAAAATTATATAAAATTTATTATTTTTCGGCCACCAAAAAAAAATTCTGACTTCGTCGTTAGCTTGCTCCTCCAAACTAATGATTATAGTTGTAATTATTTGAGACGTTCATAATAAGAGGGTAAATAAATGAGATTCCTAATATTAATTATAGAATCATGTATTGTACTAATGTGTCTCCCAGTTGGGGGCTTCAAAACAAATTCAATTTAAGATTAACTGAGATTTGCCAGAAATTATTTAATAGATTTTGGGAAGCATGCTTAGAGGAAAACATGCCTCCACTGTCTGCCGGAGTGATCTGCGGCGCTGCTGTGTTTACGATTACAAACACCGTAACGCCATTTCTATTTCGAAATTGGCACCATGATTTAAACGGTCAAAAAAGCCAAAAGCCCTATAAACTTGGCGGGATTTTCCAAAGACAGGCCTATAACGGGAAAAATTATTTTATATTTTTGAAATAAGTGAATAATATATTCTCTTCTCATATATTTGTGGGTCTCATTATAAGTGAGCCCCACAGATATGTGAGAGAAATAATTATTCACGACTCCGAGAGCAGGACTATGTAATGCCTCTACTAATCACATGCTGTTATTTGTATGAGATTTGCACAAACCTTATATCTAGATCTACTGGTTTGTTGAGATTTGTGTAAATCTCATATAAATGATAACATGTAATTGGTGTGGAGCACGAGCTAGCCCTACCCCATAACCAACTAATAATTTTTCATGTGAAAAGATGAAGTATACTGTTCACTTACCTTAAGAATATAAAATAATCTCTCTTATAACTGCTAACTACGTTTCCATTTGCCACTCAAAAATAAGAATAAGTATAAATGAAAAAAATTCAAACACAATATCTATTATAAAATTGAAATTCTTGTTATACTTCATTTTTTAATAATTAAAATAAATATAATGTTGAATTTCATGTTTAAATTTTGTATATATAGACTCGTACCTGCCTGCCATCATATATGAGGGCAGCTTAACCCTGCTTGTTTGAAAGACACGTGTCAAGTTTGAAGAAAAATATGCGTGCTTACAAGACTACGTCCAATTGTCCAAAATCGTGTAAGAAATAGAAAAATGGTTGTAAAGTCATGCTGAAAATATACGTTAGTTAATGTCATCATATTCATGCTTTGCTGCCACTTGCTTGCGTTTTGTCTTTCATTTTTCTTCGATCTAATCGGCCTATTAATTTCAATGGAGTTGAATATTAGAATGTGCTTTCATATTAATTGGAGCCTTAGTTTAATTACAGCTTCTTTATTTATGATGGTGACGGTCCTGATGGAACATTCCACCAACTCAATTAGCTACTTCACCTAATTTCTACTATTTTACTGGATCTCCCCTCGTATACAAATCATATATACTTGGAGCTGAAGTAACTTATTAAAATCATATTTATGCATGAAATAAAAAAAAGATAAATTAATTACACCTGAATTATTATAGAAGAGAAATAGATTGATTCTTGTTGACGCTTGATTCTGTTGGACAGTCTTGCTGGCCGTCCGATAAGAATACCTGCACAAAAGTCTAAACGGCTTGGGCCGTTTGTGGACTCCTCCAGTGTGTGTTAGTGAAAGTATCGGAAAAGTCAACAATGGAGGTTTTAGTATCTAGTATTGCAAAATAGTGCGTTACCCTTTTCTCCATTGTCAACTGAGTATTTATACTGCATACCTGAATAACGGTTACCTGTGTAACGGTTTTGTCCATTACGCTAAGTAGTTATGATGTATACCCGGTTCATCTTCTACCCACATACTGTAAACCCAATAGGAAGACTACCAGGCTGACGGTCTATTGGGCCTAGCTTAATGTGAATTTCCGGATCAGACCTGGTGAAATATACATCCTAACAGTTCTCTTATCGACCAATGCCACATAGAGTGTAGTTTGATTATAATTCACATTATTTAAATGATTAAATGTTGTTAGAATTTAAGATGGAATAATAACACAATTATACAGAATATTAGATGAAGAATAAAAAAATAAGAACACGTAATATACTCAGGTTCACCAATTTGGCTAGTCTTACTTATCTGATATATTCAATAGATGTCTCACACGCTCTATAATAATTTACACATCAAATAATTATTTTTATAGTAACTAGAAAACCCTAGATGTTATAATATGGACTCAAGTCCAATACATTAGAAAACCAAAAGACTGAACCGCTAATAAATTCTCAAACCCAACAAATGTGATAGTTTAATAATAAGAAATCTTTATTTACTATACACGATCGTATATTTGAATTTACCCCCAACAAAAATCAACAAGCACTACATGACAAATATAAATTACCCTTCTTTCAAGGCTCTAAGATTAAAATTTATTAGTATAGATTAATTATTCATAAAAATAAAAATTAGAAAGACAAAAAACGCTCCATGATTTTTAATTAGATAAGACATGACAAGCTAATCCACAACATTTTCTATAAATATATCAGTGGCTTCATAGATCCCAGGAGTAAATAGATAATAACAACGATTGTGAAAATAGAAGAGGATGGTAAAGTATAGCTAAAGCTAGTAATTGATAATGAAGAGGAATGATCATATACACAACGAGAAAACCATCCATAAGATAAATTTGACGGTGGAAACGCCTAGCGGTATGTTCACATATGGACCTCATAATAATTTCGGTCCGCACTCGGCCAATCTCACCTTAATTTTGCAATTCTTCTAATTTTTATTTGTTTGTTATATTAGATTCAAATTTAAACATAGACCTATTTTATTATAGTTAATACTTGATTTTTTAATTTTATAAATATCATAAATTAAAAAATATCACTCGGGTCAAAACCTCGGATAATCCTTCTAATTTTACCTTGTGATGGCCCTGCACAACACGCCATGGATTTACCACCAGTTCAAGTGAAGCAAAGGACACAAGCCTAGGCATGTCGTTTTGTAGGTTATTTTAAATTAAACTTTATCCTTCTTACTAATTGTGGTTTAAATTAACATTAACGACTTTATTATTTATTATTCTTGATATTTTATTTCAATAATTTTACATATAATTATTATATATAGTTATGAAATTAATTGAAGTAATACTTAATTATTAGTTAAGTCAAAAAGATATTATATAAAATTATAATTTCAATATAAATACATCTATTATTATATGTTATAACAGTCGAACGATGGAGTTTTCAGTTTGATCGGCTCGATTGTGACAATTCTACGAAACCCTGTAGCATCATCCTACCTAAACAAGGAAACCCTCCGAGTAGGAAGCCCCACCCGGTGAACGCGTGTAATTAGGATTAGTTGACTAGGACAAAAATTGTAGGCCATAACGGGCAGTGTACCCGAGCAGCAGTTGGATTACTCGCAGCATGCGAGCGTGACCACTACCTTCGCGTATAGACGGGATCTCATAAATACTATTCCCTTCGTTCCAAAATAAATTTTTTTTATTAATTTTTATAATCAAATTAATTATTTTTATAAATTAATATAATTTATTATTCTTTTATATATATATATATGTAAAAAATTTATAAAAATTATAAACTATATATAATTTAGTACTAATCTCAATATTTTTTTATTTAAAAATCTAATATATATATATTTAATTATTAATTTTAAAAATAATCAATTTGATCATAAAAATTAATAAATAACTTTTATCTTGAGACGAATGAAATATTAAACTTATTAAAATAATAATTAAAAATAAATATTTTCATAAATTAATTAAATATTTTCACTAAATTAAATAAAAATTAATATTTTTATAAAATAAAATAAAATTCATTTATTATAAAAATATCAATTCTCGTAATAATAAATATTTGTCAAAAACCTAATCTATATTCTTGTACAAGTATAAAAGCGCGACCCAAAGAAGTAGAAGAGTCAACTGACTGGAGGGAGCGTAAAATAAAACCAGGCGTGCTTAGCACTTTCTTAGAGTGTAGAGAGAGAAAGAAAAAACGTTTCAGAATTACCACAACTGAGAAAAAGAAACGCCTCAGAACTACTCTGTTTGGTTTACCTTTTGCTGAAGAAATCAAAGGAGGAGGAAGAAGAAGAAGATGGAGTGGCCTGCGTATTTGGATGAATATGAAAAACTTGTCATCAGAATGACCACCCCTAGGTTTTTTTTTTCGAAACACCCCCCTCTCTCTCCAGCTTTTTCAAATACCGATCATTCAATTTTTCTGTCGATCTGCTCAATTGCTGGTAGTTTGAAGATTTTATGAAACTAATTATGATTTCTACAACTTCTCTTTGAATTTTTTCGGGAGTTTTTTCGTTTCAGTTTTCTCTGTTTTGGCCAATATTGATTGTAAAAGATTATTAGGGAAGTTTCCTTCTATCTCTTCTCTTATGATCTAGTATTCTCGAATAGTTTTTTAGCTAGTTAGGAAAATATTCGATGTGATTTGTTTCCAAATTTACGGATAATCCGAATATTTTCCTTATTAATGACAATATTTGGAACTAAATAGTAGTAGTTCTTACTTGTTACCATTATTAATACAATTAATTTTTGGTAGTTGCTTTGGTTTCGCAAATCACAAGTTTGAATTTTCTCCTGCTCTTTCTTCCATAATGTTCTACAACTCATCACCTATTTATTTATTATGCTCGACTTCAACCAACCAACCAAACACGACCGACCTCAACTTTTTATACAACAATTTCAAAATTCTTCAAATTCAAATAGTTTGAATTTTCCCCAAAGTGTAATGATGTGTTGTTTGCAGGGTTATGGTCGACAATGCCGGTTGTGCTAACGCCACTCGCGTAATGGTAAGCTCCACCTCTCAGAACGAACCAAAAAAATATTTATATATTTGTTGTTCGACTATAATTAATTTGAATATTTGACTAATTTTCCCATTATTTTCTACAGATTGATAGTGCCAGAAAACATGGAATTCTTCTAGAAGCAATTCAAGTTCTCACAGATCTGGACTTGTCAATTAAGAAAGCGTACATTTCTTGCGATGGAAGATGGTTCATGGATGGTATGTTCTGTGCCCCTGCTAATTTGCGCTTCCTTTAGCTCGTTAGCAAAATACTCGGTTTTAGCTGAATATTTCTCATCTTTTTACAGTTTTTCATGTGACCGATTTAGACGGAAACAAATTAACAGAAGAAAGTGTTATCAACTACATTGAACAGGTTAATAATCTCTTTTAAATTGATCTATTTGATTCTGGTATTAATTAAACTAAACTATTATGTTGACCTAGTTTATTACTTGTTCGTTTGTTACAGTCTCTTGGTACAGTTCATCATGTGCGATCAAAAAGTATTGATGGCATGACAGCATTAGAATTAACAGGAACTGATAGGGTTGGGTTACTCTCGGAGGTTTTTGCTGTATTAGCTGATTTGCAAGTAAATGTGGTTGAGTCCAAGGTGTGGACACACAATGGCCGAATTGCTTCGCTAATCTATGTTAAAGATTGCGGTTTGGGGGCTCCAATTGAGGACGAGCTGAAGATTGATAGGATTGAAACACGGTTGAGGAACGTGCTTAAGGGGGATAATGATATCAGAAGTGCTAAAACTTCGGTTTCTTTAGCAGTTACTCATACAGAAAGAAGGCTTCACCAAATGATGTTCGCGGATCGTGATTATGAAAGAAAGCCGATAATTAGGACTAATGGTGATTCCCCAATTGTCTTGGTTCAGAATTACTTGGAGCGTGGTTATTCTGGTGTAAATATTCACTGCAAGGATCGAACCAAGCTTCTCTTTGATGTTGTTTGCACTTTGACTGACATGGAGTATGTTGTCTTCCATGCCACTATCAACACAACAGGGGACAGAGCTTATCTGGTATATATTCGTGCAATTTTACTTCACAATAACCCGTTCCAAGCTTTGTGGCACTTAATTAATGTATATTTGTTTCATTTTATTTCAGGAGTTCTTCATTAGACATCAAGATGGAACACCCATTAGTTCAGAAGCTGAAAAGCAACGCGTGATTCAGTGCTTACGTGCAGCCATTGAAAGAAGAGCATCTGAGGTATTTATTTTGGTCTATCATTCTATCTTATAGTATGCACTATTGCTGTTTAGGATGAATAAATTGATGATTCTTCAAGGGGTTGCCAATTTCACTGATGGTTCAGTTATTTGATCACAGGGTGTGAGGTTAGAGCTTTGTACAGCGGACAAGCCAGGATTATTGGCAGAAGTGACACGGACCTTTCGAGAAAATGGTCTCAATGTGACGAGGGCCGAGATATCCACTAGATGTGACATGGCTCAGAATGTTTTTTATGTAACTGATGCTATAGGGAACACGGCCGACGCAAATATTATCGAATCAGTTAGACAGAAAATCGGATTGAGTAAATTAAAAGTGAAGGAACTGCCGTTGATATATCATCAAAAGGCAGAAAGGGATGATGATGAACCCACAGTGGGTGTTGGTGGGGCAGTGTTGGTATCACTTGGAAGCCTAGTTAGAAGGAATCTATACAACTTGGGATTGATCAGATCATATTCCTAGTGTGAAAAAAGTCAAATTGTTGGCATATACTTTACTTCAGGAATGGGCATGTGTGAATAGGGAAGGATTAAAGGTGGTGGTATTTGGTGGTAGTAGTTATTAGAGTTGGGTTTGGTTGGTTGAATAGGTAGACACATACGCATAGCTAATACTTACTAGAAGATTGATGTTTGGATTGAGAAGAATTTTACACGGTAGAGGGAAAATAGTTAGAAAATTTAAAGATTATTATTAAATTCTTCGCTGCTGGCTGCCAAATAGAGAAGAAGATTAGGAAGATTACAAGAAATTCGTTTTCACACTATAATGCATATTTGCATCTTGTACATGACGACCCTTTTAAATATTAAGTCTAATGGTTGACTTTAATTTTGTCATCTATATTTCTTGAATTCAATTATGTTATTCCATCTCCTCTCTCATCTATTATACTTTTGCTTTTCATGTAATCTTTATTCGGTTACAAATTATTTATTCAAATACAAATTATTACAATTACATAGATAAAAATTAAATGATAACAATATATAAAAATTAAACAACAGATAAGACACGGCAATGTGAAAGTAGAATTAAACTACTCATATTTATCTATAGTGTGGTGTAAATAGTGATGGTTGTTTAAATTCTTGACGCTGCTGACTGAACTGAATTTGTCTTGGCACGAAGTGATGTGTTCTAGGCTGCTTATGGATCATCTTAAACATTTACAAGTGGCATTAATTTTCCAAAATAATAGTAATTCTCTAGTTACAATGAACGGGTAGATTGTTTGTTTATATTGAGAGGAAACGGTAAAAAAAAATGGTAAATAACAGAGCGGAATTGAAAGTGGTCAAAGAGAGGAGAGAAAGCAGAGACGGGTAGTTGTCTTTCTTCTGTCTTTCATGCTTCCAAGATTAATCAATCAATTCCTAAAGTAAGGAAAACAGGTAGCTTTTTTTTATCCCTCTCAGTCGCTCCAATTCTTTATATAAACACTCATCGTCTCTTTCACGGAGAAAATCATTCATCCATTTCAAAATCATATATACATTTATTTATCTGTTTTAAAAGTTAAGCATAGATTTTTATTTTTAAATTATAAAGTCTTATAAATTCATAACATGTCACACTTTGTATTAGATAAATTTTAATATAAATTGAGTGTCGCAGCGTCATCACTATACTTTGAGCAAATATTAAGAATAAATTTTAAAATATAAAATTTTCTTAAAAGTTGTTGAGGGTAGTAAGAATTTAATAATAGTAACATAGAGTATAATTTATTTTTTACTTTGGATCTAATATGGGTATGGGAGTTAGTAAACCGGTAATACATTAGTAGTGGTATATGCTTGGGCTAAAAATCCATTTGTAGCAAGTAGTATAGTCGTTAACAACTGGCGTGACTAAAAAGGAGTAGCAATATATGTTGGGAAAAAACACCTCCCACTAGAACCGTTTATGATAAATTAAATGATAAACAACGCCAAATAAATAATACAGTTCCAACAAAAATTAATAACTGCAGAAAATAAGTCAAACACACAAGACACCAAATTTACGTGGAAAACCCAATTGGGAAAAACCACGGGGAGAGATCTCAGAAATTCACTATGAGAAAAATATACAAACTTGAGAAAATAATATCACTAATTATTTTCTCCCTCTCTGTATCTAAGAAAATAAAATCACTATTTATTTTCTCTCTTCCTCACTTTCTTTCTATAACTCAAATGAGCTATTTTTCTCTCCACACTTGGAACTCTCGGATGAATTCCTTTCTGTTTTCTCTCTTGCGTGCTCTCTGCCTTTTCTTCTCTCTTTTTCTGGTGTGTATGAATTCTTCCAACTGATGGCATATATAGCCATCCCTCATAATAAATTGCAGCACACCAACTTCACAAATTAGCTGCCATCAAAACAAAAAATCAATGCAGCACACAAATGAGCAGGAAACAAGGAAGAAAAATAAGCGCAACATGGAGAGAAAGTCAAGAACATCAGCTGCAATAAATGCAGCACATGGGATTGGACCCAACAATCTCCCCCTCCAATCCCATTAGAGAGGGTTTCCACCGTGACCCTGTCACTTGGAATCCATTCCTGTCAACTCCTTGCAAACCTCGAGCTTGTCGCGAGTCACAACCTTTGTCAACATGTCTGAAGTGTTTTCATCGGTATGAACTTTCTTTACTTTCATCAGCTCATTTTTCCATCACTTCTCGAAGCCAGTGATAACGAACATCAATGTGCTTGGTACGATTATGATACGTGGCATTCTTGGTCAAGTCAATTGCACTCTGACTATCACAATAAACCACATACTCATCCTGTGTAACTCCTAACTCTTGGAGAAACCGTTTTAACCATAACATCTCCTTGCCTGCTTCTGTAGCGGCAATGTATTCCGACTCAGTTGTAGACAAAGCAACACACTTTTGCAACTTGGACTGCCATGACACAGCTCCCCCTGCAAAAGTAAATACATACCCTGAAGTAGACTTCTTCTCTTCAGAACCTGCCATGTCTGCATCTGTAAAACCCTCCAAGACTGGATTCGAATCACCAAAACCCAAACACAAACTGGAAGTAGCTTTTAAGTATCTGATAATCCACTTAACTGCTTCCCAATGTTCTCTACCAGGATTTGATAAATACCTGCTCACAACGCCAACGGCATAAGCTATATCTGGTCGTGTACAAACCATTGCGTACATAAGACTCCCTACAGCAGAGGAGTAGGGAACTGCCGCCATATCGTCTCTTCCTTCTTTAGTAGAAGGACTCATACGCTTCGTCAACTTAAAATGACTGGCCAGTGGTGTGCTAACTGGTTTAGCATCACCCATGTTGAACCTTGCAAGCACCCGTTCAACATACTTCTCTTGTGACAACCACAACTTCTTGGCTTTCCTGTCACGAATAATCTTCATGCCCAAAATTTGCTTGGCTGGGCCTAAATCCTTCATATCAAAGGATTTGAACAACTCACCCTTGAGCCTGTAAATCATGTTAGCATCTTGCCCAACTATCAACATATCATCTACATATAGTAACAGAATAATGAAATTACCACATGGGAATTTTTTCACATACACACAATGATCTGCAACTGTTCTGTTGTAACCTTGATCCATCATGAATGAATCAAACTTCTTGTACCATTGCCTTGGGGCTTGTTTCAGGCCGTACAAACTTTTCTTTAACTTGCAAACCAAGTGCTCTTTCCCTTTAACTTTAAATCCCTCTGGCTGCTCCATGTAGATTTCCTCCTTCAAATCACCATGAAGGAAAGCAGTCTTCACATCTAACTGTTCAAGCTCAAGATCCATACTAGCTACTAACCCCAAAACTACTTGAATTGAAGTCATCTTTACAACTGGAGAAAAAATCTCATCAAAATCAATACCTTGCTTTTGAGCAAAACCCTTGACGACCAATCGAGCTTTGTACTTCACTAGTTTTTCACCGTCTCTTTTTAGCTTGAACACCCATTTATTCTTCAATGCTTTCTTGCCTTTTGGAAGTGTAGTCAACTCATAAGTGTGATTCTTGTGCAAAGAATCCATCTCATCTTGCATTGCTCCCAGCCAATTGCTCTTCTCCTTATGAGTCTCGACTTCTTGAAAATTCTCTGGCTCCCCCTGCTCAGCAATTAAAAGATATTCGGATGAAGGATACCTGACTGATGGCACATGCACTCTTGTGGATCTCCTGACCTGAGGTTCTTCAATATTAAGATGAGGGGGTTGCTCCCCCTGCTCAATACCCTCTACATCTGACCCAACATCATGATGCAAATCTGTATCAGTCTCTTCTTCATTCTGAACTCCTTCTCCACCTATGACATTTTGTAATGGAGAAGAAACTCTGCTGAGGCTTGGAACTCTATCATCTCTGGGTTGTGTGATGCTATAAAAATCCTCATAATTCTGGTGCTCATGAAACACCACATCTCTGCTTCTGAATAATTTTTTCTGAACTGGATCCCATAACCTGTAACCAAACTTTTCATCTCCATATCCAACAAATATACATGGAGTAGATTTGTCATCAAGCTTTGATCTATGCTCCTTGGGGATATGTGCAAAAGCCTTGCATCCAAATATCCTCAAGTAAGAATATGACACATCCTTACCACTCCATATTTTCTCTGGAATCTGAAAATCCAACGGTGCTGATGGAGATCTATTAATCAGGTAGCAAGCAGTACGGACAGCTTCACTCCAGAATGGCTTAGGCAGTTTAGCCATTCTCAACATGCATCGAACACGCTCCATAATAGTGCGGTTCATTCTTTCTGCCACACCATTATGCTGAGGGGTGCCAGGAACAGTCTGCTCATGTCGAATGCCATGTGTATCGCAATATGCCGCAAACTCCTTTGAAGTGTATTCCCCTCCGTTGTCACTGCGAAGACACTTCAATAATTTTCCAGTCTCCCTTTCAACCATAGCATGAAAACTCTGAAAGTACTGGAACACTTGGTCTTTTGTTTTCAACAAATACACCCACACCTTCCGTGAAGCATCATCAATAAAAGTAGCAAAATATCTATTGCCACCTAGGGACTCAACCTCAATGGGACCACAAACATCTGAATGTACTATCTCAAGTATCTTAGATTTTCTTTTAGAGGAGCTACTAAAAGAAACTCTATTTTGTTTACCAAATAAACAATAATCACATGGGCTTAAATTAGTACATTTAGCAAAAGGAATGAGGGACCTTTTTGCTAACATCTGCAACCCTTTTTCACTCATGTGCCCGAGCCTTTTATGCCACAGATTTAGTGAAGATTCACCTTCAACTGCATTCAACTCACTAGAACACATCTTCACATGAGCTTTGTACAATGAACAACAAGCAACACCTCTTGCAACAACCATTGCACCCTTGGTAAGCTTCCATTTTCCGTCGCCAAAGTGATTATCATAGCCTTCCCTATCCAAGGCCATACCAGAGATCAAGTTGAGACGCAAATCTGGAACATGTCTGACGTCCCTCAGAGTAATAGTGCAACCAACATCTGTCTGAATGCAAACATCACCAATTCCAATAATCTTGGAACGATCAGTGTTACCCATTCTCACATGGCCAAAGTCTCCAGCTTTGTACGTCATGAAGAATTCTTTCTTGGGCGTGGCATGATACGAAGCACCTGTATCAATAACCCAATCAACTTTCTGATCATCAACATGTAAGCATTCTTCTTCACCGAATGAAAGAATCACAACATCCTCGGTAACCGTAGCTGCAGTATTCTTGTCCTCAACTTTTCCTTGCTCACCAGTTTTCTGCTTGTCTAACCAGATCTTGCAATTTCTTTTGTAGTGGCCTTCCTTGTTACAATGGAAGCACCTGAATATACCGCCATCTCTGGTCTTTGACTTGCTCCTATGATTTCTGCTTTTGCTGTGATGTGAGTTTCCCTTGTGAGATCCCCTGAAATTGCTTCTACCTCTGTTTTCTGCTACAAGTGCTTGTGTCTCAAAATTCATACCTTGCTCCTTTCGCCTTGTTTCTTCATTGTGTATGCTGTCCTTGACCATCTGCATAGTTATTTTTCCTTCAGGAGCTGAATTGCTTAGTGACACAACCAACGTTTCCCAACTGTTGGGCAACGAACTGAGAAGCAACAACGCTTGAATCTCATCATCAAGATTCAACTTCATGGTAGACAACTGGTTCACCAATCCTTGGAACTCACTCATGTGCTCGGATACACTGCTACCATCTCTGTACTTCAGGTTCACGATCTTCCGAATCACAAATGTTTTATTCTGTGCATTCTTCTTCTCGTACATGGACTCTAATGTAGTCCAAAGAGAATTGGCATCCGTTTCCTGCGAAACATGGTGGAACACACTCTGATCGATCCACTGTCGAATGTGACCGATAGTTTTCCTGTTCATCTTTTTCCAATCAGCCTCAGATTTATCCGCTGGCTTAACTCCTTTAAGCTCCAACGGTTCATACAAATCCTTACAATAAAGGATGTCTTCCATTCTAGACTTCCAGATCGAAAAATTAGATGATGTCAATTTAATCATGGCGCCACTTGATTCCTCCATTTAATTTATCATAAACAACTAAGCAACGCGCCTAGCTCTGATACCAATTGTTGGGAAAAAACACCTCCCACTAGAACCGTTTATGATAAATTAAATGATAAACAACGCCAAATAAATAATACAGTTCCAACAAAAATTAATAACTGCAGAAAATAAGTCAAACACACAAGACACCAAATTTACGTGGAAAACCCAATTGGGAAAAACCACGGGGAGAGATCTCAGAAATTCACTATGAGAAAAATATACAAACTTGAGAAAATAATATCACTAATTATTTTCTCCCTCTCTGTATCTAAGAAAATAAAATCACTATTTATTTTCTCTCTTCCTCACTTTCTTTCTATAACTCAAATGAGCTATTTTTCTCTCCACACTTGGAACTCTCGGATGAATTCCTTTCTGTTTTCTCTCTTGCGTGCTCTCTGCCTTTTCTTCTCTCTTTTTCTGGTGTGTATGAATTCTTCCAACTGATGGCATATATAGCCATCCCTCATAATAAATTGCAGCACACCAACTTCACAAATTAGCTGCCATCAAAACAAAAAATCAATGCAGCACACAAATGAGCAGGAAACAAGGAAGAAAAATAAGCGCAACATGGAGAGAAAGTCAAGAACATCAGCTGCAATAAATGCAGCACATGGGATTGGACCCAACAATATATGTGTAATAGAATAACAATGCTCACAAGGAAGAAGACTGTCGGATAGTTTGGACCGGCAATGTATGTGTAATAAAATAAAAAATACTCACACGGAAGAAGACTGTCGGATATTATGGACTAGCAATGTATGTGTCATAAAATAACAACTCACAAGGAAGAAGACTGTCGGATAGTTTGGACTGTTTTGAAGGTTAAAAAAAAACACTAACGTGCCTGCCTGCAAATGTGCCTTGTAAGGTGGGTAGCTTAGCTGGCCTCATGTAAGGTTATAAAATGAATCAAATGGTTCGAGCTTGATACGGCTAAAAATTCGATTCGAAATATAAACGATTTAAATATGAGCAAAGTTTAGAGTTCCATAAATTATTTGAACCTCTTCAAATTATAATTTTCTATTAATACTCGGATCATATTCGCTCGAAAAGTTCAAACTGTTCGGGTTCGATTCAAGATCGTATCAGACTCGATAGTTAAATGATGTTAACCCCTGCTACGGGAAAGGGGGCAAAGAAAATGATAGAGGAGGTAACAAGATACCTAGGGGTAGGGGGGAATTTAGCCATGTCACAAATAATTAATTAAGTGTTAATTACTATACATTTTTCGTTAACTCTAATGTTGAGATGTTCATTACAAGTTATAACCGCCTAAATAATTTGTATAACTGGCTACTAAGTATGCCAAGGAATTAATTGAAGTTGTCAAATACACATCGTTGCATACGATACGGGGAACAATTTTTAGTAGGAGAAAAGTGCACATCAAGGAGGAAGAAACAATGTTTCAGTTCATGTATATCTATTGCTCGACTTTGTTTATGGATATTTCATTCCATATTTTCTTGATTACGAAGCAGGCCAAGAGTTTGACCAAATTATGAATTCATACAAATAATAATAGAGCCCAAATATCATCGGTTTGGCAGTTAGTTACAGCTTCTTCTCTCCTTGTAAGGTAGAATCTATGAAGCCTGCCTGTGTTGGGCGATAATATTTAGGCTCTCATTACAAGAAATTCCGTTGGTAAAAATTAATTTCAATGGAATTATTTTTTATCGGGATAAGTTCTATCGAAAATAAGTTATTTTTGATAAATATATTGAATTTTTACTCTTTTTGTATTAAATTATATAAGATCACTTGTATTTATATTGATACGTATAAATAATCTTATATTTTGGAATAAATGTAAAATTTGATTAATCAGAATGTTGGGAAGGATGCTTCTGTCTCCTAATTGGACTTCAATTATATTGTTAGAATAAGAACTAATTTATGATATAGATGCTACAAATACGAAAGCGATGGGACATGTTCTAGCAAACTTTATCCACCCAAACATGTGGGAGCTGGGGAAATCCCTCATGTACGATCAATGATAATTAGGATAAACATCCTAGTTTTTTTTTAATACTAAGATTATTTAAGTGAGGCTATTTAATATTTGGGGGAAATGGTACTAAATTATACCATAATTTAGACTAAACAATTGTATCTCATTAATAATTCTCCCAGACAAACATAATTTAGAAGAATCAATCTCTTCCAACCCCATTTTTAATTAAAAAAAAGGCTGTTTCTTAATTCTTAGGCCCTTTCTTCTTGTTAATTGGAATCTTAATGATGCTCACTTTTGTCATTTTATGAACAGATACCATGTATTTGAATTTATTTAGATAATTTTTCGCCAAGTATAATCATAATAATGCATTTATGTATTATCTTAACCAAATTGGTCCAAAAGCATGTCAATTCTTTAATATTGATGCAAAAAAGAAAAAAGAGTATAGAACAAAATTCTAATCTCAGTTTTATAATGCTTAGGGGAGGGATAGACATTTCACTTTTTTGGATCAAAGAAAGTATGTCAAATTATACTTCTTTTACTCCATACCACAATCATGGGCTGGGAGATATGGGAAGTTTTGAGCCCATATTATATGATGAGCGTTTATATGGGTTTTAATTGCAACAAAAGCTTTGGAAAAAGCCCGACTTAAATATTCTTTTTGTTTTAGGAAGCTAGGTATAAATAAATAAATTAGCGGGTTCTTACCCAATTTATGTAATTTATCTATTTTGAAACACTATCTGAGATATATTTACATGAGGTAAAACAAGATTGTTTTAATTGAGCACCGGCCTAATAATGGTTTTATGTGGAGCATTTCTTTATTAGAAAAGTCGTTTCTAGAAAAATATGTTCGAATTATGTAAATATATTTTGAAAGTTTGTACAGTACAACATCGCTATGCATGTCCGAGCAATTTAGACATGATTTTCAGGATATTGTAAATTGCCCTTTCTTTATCCAACAAAAGACACCAATTTTGGTCACTTTTATTTCTATTAATATTAAAATCCTCAAGAAATGGTTTCTCATTCTCCCCAATTTTTCCTACAAATTCAAATACTCCAACTTAATCCATTTTTTGTAAGCATGAGCCATAAAGCTTCCTATAGTTTGGAAATAGGAGTAAAGGACAAGTCATTGTAATTTTGGAGTTTATCTATTTGACTTTGAGGTTAATAAGCCTCAATGCGTACCTAACCTAACTACAAAACACTTCTATTAAATGTTTCATTTGATTGGAATTAATGTGTAGCCCTGCCCTGCCCTCCCTCAATTCATGAATTTCATGTCCATGCCCATGTCCTTAACTATAACACTCAAAGACAGATTGAAACTTGACTATGTGTGTGGACAAATGTATAAATTGGACTATAGTACGTCACCATCACCATTTGACTATACAGTTGAGTGGCTACATGACACACTTGGCCAAAAAGTTATCTGCATACGTACAAGCAAATTATATGTATATACCCTAGCTCTATATATAGTACACTCGCTAGAAAGAATTGCAATAATGCATTACATTTGTAGCGACATGAGTGTGTAGAATTTGATTTCCATATGAAGTATATATTAATCATTTTTCATTCCATTAGAAAGAAGTAAATAAAAAATACTATATCAAGAAGATGTCAGGCAGTATATATATAAAGCATATTTTTTAAATAATATATCTATCTTAAATAATATACTTTCATCAAAACGACGTTATTTTAATAAAAAAAATGTTATTTAAAAATATTTAAAATATATATTTTTAAACCGTCTTTTCTCTCTCTCTCTCTCTCTCTCTCTCTCTCTATATATATATATATATATATATATATATATATATATATATATATATATATATATATATATTATGATTCCAATTGATAGTGGAGTTTGAACATATATAAGTCATTTTAATAAAATATCACAATTGCTTGTTGATGACAGAAAATAAAATTTACATACAAACACCACCAGCTATAATATTTATATATATTATATGCTTACAATGTTAAAAAATTTGATCTTTGTTATCTAACCCTTTGTATATTTTATTTTGTGTTTTTGTTTTTCTTGGTAACTTATTGAAAATTAAATTCAACATAGAGCCGCTACTTTTATTTATGAATTTTATATTTAGCCTTGATTTAGGTTGCATTTCCAGGGCCAATGCTTGTGGTCCAGAATTTGTTTTAAAAAATTATTTTTTATTATCAAGTTGAGATGTGAAATTTAATATTATAACATAATTCCTACAATATATTTTAAATTGTAATTCTCATATGTATAGTAAAATCTATCTTAATGCTCCAAATTTAGTTTTCCATACTCACTGCACGCTATTATTCTTGCTTTTCTTTTTAAATGGTTGCTAAAGATAATTTTAATATTGTTAGATAGTACAGATAATTCAAAAAATAACATTTTTATATTAGATCTTCCCTCGTATAATAGGTAAAGAATAATAATACTATGTCCACAAATTATACACAAAAAATTGTGCACAAATAATAGAACACATGTATTGTTTACCAATCAAAATTTGTAAAATATTCAATGGTAGATTTCGATTATTATATTTCTCTCTTTTATTTGCGTATAGTTTGTGTTCTTAGTATTATTGATAGTCAGTGTTTTAAAAATTGGATCGAACATCAAATCGAAAAAATAAATTACTGGTTCAACTATCGAATTTAGTCCTAATTTTACAGTTTTGTTGATAGTTAATAGGGTTCGCACTCATATGATAAAGATGACACTAACAAAATACTAAGTTGTAAGAAAAAAACATTCCAATTTTAAAATGGAAATATGTCCTTGGATGGTAATGTAAGAATTACATTTCATGATTGATAATTGCATAATCAATACAAGACTTCTTTCTTAAGATATTGAGCTGATTTGTCGAGTCTGATTTAAGCTTGAAATGAAATTTGGTCCAATTTGAGCACTTGGTCATGGGCCCGACCAAACAGTAATGCTAAAAAAATAGGAATATATTAAGGTCTAATTACATATTTACATTTAAAATATTATTCTCTATGTATAACATCTTTTGACTTAATTAAGAATTATTAACATGTTTCGTTATAATATTCAATCCTATTAAATTTCATAATTTTTTAGTAATTACATAAACAATATTAGATAAAATTTTGAAAATAATAAATAATCAAGTATTTATTAAATGGCTCACTAACATTCATTTAATTCTAGGTTATGTGAAAAATTTATCAATCCTGATAATAATATTGAAATGCATTGATTAAGTAAGAGTATCTCAATATACATATACAATTACCTAAAATGTGAACAAGTTATATTCAACAAATAAGGATTCAAAGTGGGATTATAATAAATAATTGCCCAAACGTGGCACAAATTCAAGAATGAATAGTTACAAATTTGAAGTACAAGAACTCCAAATCATAAATTAAAAAAATATTTAAAAAATAAATAATAAAAAAATTAGAGATTGTGTACCTTTAAAAGTTTGAGGTTTCGGCCTTCCATTGAGATTTTAAATTTTGTTTAGTGATTGAAAATTTGAGAGAGAAAGACAACTGAAATTGATAGTCGATATTTATCTTAATTATTAAAAAATAGAATATAACATAAATTTTAATATTATAATTTATTTTTTAATAATTAAAATAAATATAATATTTAAATATTATACATATTCTAATCTCAAAAAGGCCATTTACTGTGTTATACTTGTTTGAACATAAGAGCTAAATTTAACAACATATAACTATGAACTATGACGTGGAGAGATTTCATTTTAAGGATGCTGGTACAAATGGGGTCTTTGGAGGTACTAATAAGTAAATACAGTTGGTTTGTTCATTAATGCTACTACTTAGTACCACTTTAACATGAATGGAGAAGAGGACAATGTTTTGAGAAAAGCAAATAATGTTTCCCTTATTTTAAATTTTCAACTCAATTAATATTATCTTTTGTTTGTATTTGGTAGTACTATATTAGCCTTGCATATATAAGTATAATACATGTATAGGTTGGTGAGTATATATATATTATTATATACATATATGTCTGTGTATATATTATTTAATGGTATAATAATTATTTTCTTTTGCAAGGGGATGGTGTCTTCATGCCTTGGCAACCTAATTTCACTTTTCCCAACTATAATTATTTTTTTAATTTCCTTTTCACCGGACTCCAACCATTTCTTAATCAAAATACATAATTTCTCTACTTTAATAGTAGTTGATAATTAAAGACTCAATATTTTATACCTATTTTTTTCTTTTAATAATTTTTTGTTGATTTAATAATTAGGACAGCTTGAGGAAAGTTAGGAACCAAATTAGCTTTCACACCAAAAACTCCAAATTTCCTCCCTTTTTTTTTTATCAACAAATAAAATTATAATATTTCTCTTATCTAACTCACTCCTTACTCAAAATAATTAAACTAATATTCATCTTAATTTCAGATCAACACCATTACAGGCTCCTTCTTTGGTTTATTCTGCTCTCTACTCTCTAGCATCCACAAATTTGAAAATGAACAGTCTCAGCTTTTTCCTTTTTTTTTTTTTTGGGCAAGTTAGTTTCATCTTTACTTTACTTAAATCTTCATTTTAAAATCCCCGTCCAACTTTCTCAGCTCTAACAATACTTGCTAAGCTTGCTTAGCTTCTAAATTCAAGCTCTTCTTTTTATTTATTATTTTCTGGGTTTTGGATTTTATGCTCTGAGGAGTTTATTAATTTTTTACCAGAAATTTTCTTGGACTTCTTATTTTAAAGAATCTTGAAGTTTTGGGTATTTCATATCGAGGAAAATGATGGGGTTTTGAGATAAAAGTTCAAAATTTTATTTTAATTTTTTTCCTTTTCTTTTGGGGGTTTTTGAGTATGGAAGGTATGAATAGTAGCGGGGTTACAGTTGTTGGATCAGATGCTCCGTCGGACTACCATGTAGCTCCAAGAACTGAAATCCCTAGACAGGTCACTGGATCAACCCCACTTGTGGATCCCCAGGCTGGTCTCTCCCCTCCGCCGGTACCACCGCTGGGGATGGTGGTACCGCCGGGAATGCTGGCGAAGAAGAAGAGAGGTAGGCCGAGGAAGTACGGCCCGGATGGGTCAGTGACGAAGGCCTTGTCTCCAAAGCCCATTTCATCTTCGGCACCACCTCCGGTGATTGACTTCTCGTCGGGGAAGAAGGGAAAAGTGCGACCTAGTAAGCATCATCCACCCAAGATGGAGATGGAGAGTTTAGGTAACTTTAAAACCATTTGCTTTGTGTTTTGAGAGATTTTAAAAGATGGAGATGGAGAGTTTAGGTAACTAACTGTAAAACCATTTGCTTTGTGTTTTGAGAGATTTTAAATGATGATTCATTGTTTTAGTATGTTGAAAGTTTTGATTTTTCTGCATGCATGTTTATTTTGTTTTGAAGCTGTGGGAGTTTGGATTTATGTTTGATCTGATTTTGTAGTTGAAGTTTGAATTTAAGTGATTAATTAGATGTGGGACCTGTGAATATATGAATAGATGCCCCAACTTAGATCTTGTTGTTAATTGGTTGTTCAAAAGTCACAGTTAGAATTCTCGAATTGGTATAGGAAATAGGAAAACCCGAACTTGTGGTAGTCATTTGGCACTTGCCAGTTCTCACCCCTTCGGTAGATACAGGAAGAAGGCAGGAAGAGTGTAAACTGTGGAATGTCTCATCCTGAGGGAACTGGTTCACCTCTGTGGGTTTGTATTTGGGAAAAGGGGGAAATCGTTGCTTGCTTTTTTTGGTTGTTATACAACTTGGCGATGGAGTATTGTATCTTATAACATGGCTAAATTAGCAGAAGTTCACTGTTATGACATTTTGTGTCTAACAACTTATGTTGATGCCTTATAGCAACTTATCTCAAGGGTAGGATTTATGTTGTTAACTGTCTTGTAGTCTAACTTAGCTGGTCTTCAATGAGAGGACCAATCCTTGTGCTTTTGCCTATGAACTTTCTTTTCCTTCCTCGCTATGTGTGATATATATATTTTTTTTAGTTTTTTGTATTTTTCTGAAAAATGTCTCGTTTAGCAGCGGTTTCCTGCACTTTCTTTATTGTGGGAAGAGTTTGAAGATATAGTTAAATCTAGTTAGTGTCGCAACATATACATTTTCAATAGACTACACCATGTTACCCTTAAATCTAGTTAGTGACACTAGTTAATATTTTTTAGAGATTACTTGTAAATACTAGGGTTTTTGGTAGAACGTCGTAAATTTATGTAGATTTCCTAAATATTTTGGAGGGATGTTATAGATACGCATTCTTCTTCCATTAGATTTGATTTTAGCCATTGTTTTGTTTGTAAGGCTTAGTGACTATATTTTATATAAAGATGTTCCTCATTTGCAAAATCAAAAGACATAGTTGTAATTATTCTTGTGGAATAAAACTTTCCATCCTTTTGTTACTTAATAAAAGAAGTTTTGGATCGCTAAATTTAATATTTGGGAACTAGAGTATTTGATGTTTTGAAATGTTCCTACCAAAATGCAATTATTCATTAACATGTTAGCGTTTTTAGGTAACACATATTTGGCCCCAGGCTCATCAGAGTTGAATGGGTTAGTGTTTCGAATAAAGAAAAAAAATAGCCGTTAGTTTTTCTTGCAGTGTTAATTATATATGTCGAATTAAATTAACAAGTCAATTAAATTAAATTAAAATATGGTGAATTCATATGAAATACAAAATTTAACAACTCAAAGAAATTACAAATTTCCTTTAAATTAGATTTTAGTAGAAAAACTAAATAAAATAATAACAAATTATTCATTAAAGCAAATATTCATAAATGAGTAAAAAAATTAATCAATTAGTTTAGGTAATTTGTTGTTATCTTTTAAATTAATTGGAATTTGAAAAATTTATTCATTAAAACAAATATTTATTATCACAAAAAAATATTTCTTTTTGTAAAAGAAAAAGAAAAAGAAAACATGAATTAATATATCATCTTCTAACAAATTGGATAATAACATAAAAACTTTTATTATGATCTGGGTAAATTCGTAAGTATATATATGAGTAGTATGAGTGTATAACATTAGTACATTACCAACTGTACAATATATATGTGTGTGTGTGTCTATATATATATATATATATATATATATATATATATTATAGAGAGAGAAAATATTAAATTATATACCTTTTTAACACATTATATACTAGATACATATATTAATATGACTATATTTATTTAATTTTCAATTTTGAAATGATAATTGATTATGATAAAACAATTGAGAATATTCATATAATATGTTCTCTAAAACTACTTAAATAGGATTGATTTTAAAAATATTACAATTAACTTTAAAAAGTTAAGAATTGATATGAGACAATAGATTTTTGTCATTTCAATTGTACATGTATGTATATAGGTGTATGTACGTATTATAATTAGAATTAAAACATATCATACACAAACATAACTCAGAACTTAATTTTAATTTTGTTTATTTTTGTATTATATATTTTATATAAGTAAAATAAAATTTTAATTAAATAATTGTTAAATGAGTCGGGTCTAAAGAAGACGGACTCAAGTCAAACACCACACTGTTCGAGCTCGGCTAATTTAACTAAATGGGCAAATGGTCTTGTTCGAGCTCGACTTGTTAACGAGCTCAAGTCAAGCTTGAGTCAGGGGCTAAGTCCAGCCGTGTCGGGCTGGGCTCGTGGACAACCCGGTTAATTTACAACCCTACTTAAAACTTCTCGAGTAAGAATTTTCTACTACTTAACATCATAATGTCTTGTGTTGTTTAAACTGGTAGAAGTATATTTCAAGCACAAGTGATAAGGATACATATTCTGTTTATTTATCTTTTTGATGTTTTTCTGTAGGTGAATGGGTTTCATGCTCAGTTGGTGCCAATTTTACACCCCATATCATCACGGTTAATGCTGGAGAGGTAAAATAGTTAATGCTGGTGAAACATTATATTGTATTGTTCGTAATTGGCCTTTAATTGAAAGATTATATGAAAGACCAGAGTTCTGTTAAGAGGGATAAATTTGGAGGAACTGTAATAGGAGTGAAAGATTTTCTTACGAAAACTTGTCACCTTGTGGCAGCTTTCTTACTGGGATTTCCCATTTGGAAACTGTAATGATTCGGTACTTAATTGTATCCTACGAGATTATTGGATACAGGTTGAGTGATTCAAAAGTGTGTCCATAGTAACTAATTTTCATCAGGGGAAAGTCAGAAAGATTTTTTATCTTGCATATACTTCCTTTCATCCTTATTAAGTGGTATCAACATGTTTTGTATATCTAAGGACAGTTTCACATTAAGCAAACAGTTGTAATTTTCTTTTGGTTGGTTAGGACGTCACGATGAAGGTAATATCATTTTCTCAACAAGGACCTCGAGCAATATGCATTCTATCTGCAAATGGTGTAATTTCAAGTGTTACACTTCGTCAACCTGATTCTTCTGGGGGTACATTGACTTATGAGGTACGTCATTCCATTAATTCTTATTGCTGATGGTTAATTTTCAGCATTAATTGTGTTCAGCGACATGTTTGAAGTGCTTTGGATGTAATGTCAGAGATCTTATTTGTCCAGAAAACAGAAAATGAATGTTATATGTATAGATCTTCTACGTGATGTTGTGCATCTGATTTTCTGTGTCATCTTAAAACAGTATAGATAATACCTGTATTACTTGATTCTTTTGAAATTATTAGTAAACATGGTTTGATATATTTTTTTCACAACTCCTTTGAGATTTGAATAATTCAAGAAAAAAAAAATGTATCTGTTGTCTTTCTTATGTTAGTGAAGGGGATTAGGAAGTTTTGTGACGGCTGAGATACAAGTGTAAAAAATGAAATTAGTTGTACATTTTCTTTAATACTAACAGCCCTGCATGTATATACTTTCTTTCATGCTTTCTCCTCTCTTATATTCAATCTGCACTGTTACTTTGTTCCTTTGCCTGGATAAAATGTGATGCCTAAATAATTTCTCTGTGAGTATTATGAAAGAGATCCATATACTTGCAGCTGTTTTGAACTGATGTCTTCATAGTTTTACTATAAAATTCCCATGAGCTTTGAATGTAACTTACATATCAAGAAAAAGTTCAATGTAACGATGGAGCTAAATGCTTCAAATAGACAATTTGTTAAGTCCAGTCTATATCATACTTTCCTCTTATGTTAATTCTTTAAGTTGCTTAAATTATCTTATTCAGATGATTGTTTTAAAGATTTTTCTGAAGAGAAGGACAATTGTCATTTAAATCACTTTGACGGCTTAAAAGTCTCAACTGTACAGTTCATATATCTTCAGCATGATACTTTATTAATGCTGGTCATTCTTTGGAAGCATGTATTGTTAATAATTAATGGAAATTTGACCTCTAATTATTTCAGGGCCGTTTTGAGATACTTTCCTTAACGGGATCATTTATGCCGTCTGAAAATGGAGGAATAAGGAATAGGTCTGGGGGAATGAGTGTTTCCTTAGCAAGCCCAGATGGACGTGTTGTTGGGGGTGGTGTTGCTGGTCTACTTGTAGCTGCCAGTCCTGTGCAGGTTTAGCTTCTGAGTAATTTATGTCATTATAGAGTTTTATGTCAGTTATGAATAATGACTGATGCTAATTTTAAAGAGCTGCTTTTCTGAGGTCTGTGTGTGTGTGCATATTTGAAATTTGATTATTTCCCCCTTCTTTCTTGATGAAAATCAGATTGTCATAGGCAGTTTTTTAACTGGGAATCAGCATGAGCAGAAGACCAAGAAACAGAAGATGGACTCTATAACTATTGCTGCACCCACAGCTGCCATTCCCATTTCTAGTAGTGCCGAAATGGAAGATCCTTATGGGCAGCGCACTTCAGCTACCCCGAAGCAAAATCTGTCCTCCCCTTCCTTCCGTGGAGATAACTGGTCTGCGTACCCCATTGACTCTAGGAATAAGTCAACTGACATTAATGTAACTCTGCCTGGTTAATGTTCAATATGAGGTTTGTTCTGTTACTGACCAACACTGGCTCTTGACATCAATTATGAAAATTCTCACTTCCCCTTGTTTGTTTGTTTGTTTGTTTGTAAACTCAGTTATCGGCATGGTCATTTAAGGCAGAGGGTTTAAGTTAAATTTGTGTAGTAGTTTGATTAGTTAGTGCAATTAGGTCATTGCGTTCTTCAGGTGTTGTCTTGTAGATGATTTGGATGTATCATTTATCCCTGAAGTTGCCTCTTAGCCCGAGTTAAATGCATTTTGTGGATCTGAGTACTGGTGTTTTGTAATTTTATTTATTTTTCCCTAAAGTTTTGCTCTCACCCATTTTGTTATATCCTTATTTCCCTAATTTTACATATTCGAAAATTTAGCCCATGCATACATCTTGAGTAGTCTTGAATCCTTGTAAATTGTAACATTAGTCTCTGTTCAGGAACCTTGCCTAAAATAGTTTAAAAGATTCAGGTTTATGCGCTTGAAACAATACTAAAAAAAGTGCTCTTTATTTAAAGAAACTGGACAGAGTTGGATTGATGCACTAAGGCGAAGAACCTTACGTACAAACCCTACCCATGTGAGCCCAACTTTATTAAATAATTGTCACTTCTTCCTACTTTCCAATGCCACTGCCTACCCGTTGCATTTATGAAATTTAATAGGAGTATTAGAATTTGGAACACTTTTGGACCCATTTTGGTACTGCGGAAATTTAAAGTCTAAATGTCAAGTATATTAAAAAAAAACCGGTGGTAAAAGCATTTGCTTGTTTCCCATAACACAAGTCCCCAACGTTGTTTCAAGTTGGAAAGTTCAAGTTGCTAATTTCCATGATTGATTCAGTCAATTACATTTTCTCACCATTTGGTATATAAAATATTATCCTGAGTTTTCTTATTATACATTTCTTTGAATTTCAGAATATATATATACAGAAACACCATGTCACCGTCCAAATCCATAATTTAATCATAGGAGTACAACTTTATTTCTTGACCCGACTTATTTCTATTTATCATGGAGTATCAACTTGATACTTGGGCCTTTCGAATCACGGGTTCTGATACCACTTATAGCAAAATTGAACAATTCATCCCACATCAATTCATAATTGATGATGCAGCAGACACGTATAGACCGACTCAACAAACATGTTGGATCACCTCATTTATCAAAAGATTAACTTATTAGGTTTAAGTTAAGTCTCTATCATACTTATTAACTCGTTTACATTCTTAAATTTATCTGATGTGAGATTTATGTGAAATATCACAAGGAATATTTCATTCCAAATTAGGGCATACGAAATTTTCAAGTTCTGGAATGAATCAATGGACCTCTTTTTCATCGAAAGAAATGAGATTATCGCGAATTCAAAATATTAAAAAAATTAACCAAATTTGCCTGATGTAGAGGCAACGATATCATTTATCTTTTAGATGCTTAATTTATAAGGGTGCAAATGCCACTATCAACAAAAGCAAGGCATACTGTGGAGGTCGATGATACCACCGATTGAAAAATCACCTTCCTTATTTTTGGTGCTACAAAACAGTGTAGTTGTTTAATAATAGTTCAGCTTCTGGACTTTAAGAGAACAAATTAAATTAAAAACAAAACACAAAAAACAATATTTTGCATGCTCATCAGGTGAAAGTGTTCAGATGTTTCAGGGGTGGGAAGTATAAGATAATTAATTATGAACTCTGTCAAGTTACCAGTTGTAGGGGCTTTGACACCAGAGAACGGTTAACAATGTAAATCAAGTTTCGACAAACATGTTCCTATGAAGACAAAATCAGAAGAAAGTAGGCTAAGGTAGTAATATCTTTTGCTAGATATGTTGATGGATGAATGGAAACAAATGACAAAGCAGCGAGAGGAAGGATAACAGAAACATTTCAAGGCAATAAAAGGTAAAAGATAGAGAACCTAAGATTTGGATATACACTACATCTGTAGCATTAATAAGCCAACCTGAATCTTAAACTCTGAAAAAATACTCTCTAATTCTGAATATTTTTATAAGTAAAAATGATAATTTTATAAATTTTTATATTAATAATAAATGAATCTTTTATTTATATGAGATAAAAATAACAATTTTCTGTTCCAATTTCTATGGTCAATAAAAAGTCAGTGGACAAAGATTCAGTTCATCTGACATCTGCTTCAGTCCATTCCACACTCACCACCTCCAGACTAATCTAGGGGTAGATGTCCCTCTCTCGCTAGATCTCAACTACCAAAACAAACCTGTATTCAATCCATTTGAAGAACAACTGATGTTCAATTCAATCCGAGCTTCTTCTAATTTATGAACTTGATTTCGAAGAATAATTGATCTTAGATCAATTCGAGCGTTAGATTCGAAGAACAATTGATCTTAGATCAATTTGAGCTCCATTTGAGCTTATGCATCAACCCCATCAAATGGAGAAAAACAAAATATGCGTTCACTGGTCAAGTAAATGCACTAAAAAGATTCAGTCTTCATTTTACCACAAATTAGAGGTCAAATTAAGAAGTCATATTTTAGCCAGAGAACTCTAG
This sequence comes from Hedera helix, assembly GCA_947179155.2. Classification (NCBI taxonomy): domain Eukaryota; kingdom Viridiplantae; phylum Streptophyta; class Magnoliopsida; order Apiales; family Araliaceae; genus Hedera; species Hedera helix. Next base: position 38,386,024 of record OX359286.1, read on the forward strand.
TATTCCTGGGCGCAATACTTTACTAACAAGACCAAAATGTCAAAGGGGATAAATGAAAACCCAGAAATTAGAACAAGCAAAAATATACCTTGATTCAATGCTTTTGTGCACCTTGTTGTGGAATTCAACATTCAAGTCAGGTCTTGCAGTTCCCAATGAATCTGCCAAAATCAATATATTTCAAATTAAAATGAAATTTTACTATTTGAGAGATCCCATTCATAAAGTAAAGAAGAAATGAAAAGTTAATATGGATAAGAGAAAGAGAGACTTGGAGATTGATGATTTAAACCCACAAAAACCTTAGTTCTTCCACAGCTGCCAAAGAAAAAAATAAATTATGTACATATATATTTACAAGAAATTTTCCCACTCTACATGTTGTACTGCTTACACCCTTTTTGACCATAGAATCAATGAATAAAAGAATTTAATGAATGAAACTGTTGATATATGCACATTCACTGCAGCATTAGTGTAAGATATGACTAAACACACACTGAATCAATAAAAAAGTGAGGTCCACAAGTGAATAAGGGTGCGATTACCATCGACTTACTTTGACAGGACCAGCATGTGCATTCCCCCTTCAACCAAAAAACTCCAAACTTCCCTCCATGTAGAAATGAGACCTATTGAGAACTCATCCAATCAAGCAACATAGCTTATGGCCTCAAGGTAGGAGCTTCTGGTAATGCCAATTTGAAACTTTAGTCAACCATGTCCCATCCAACTACTACCAGGTATCTTTGCCATATTCTTTTCCTGTATAGCCTTTCTCAACTTATTGGCATCATCCCATCTCCCAGCTGAGGAATAAATATTGGCAAGAACTGAACCATAACCAGTAGTGTCAGGTTCCAATTCAAAACAATGCTTAGCTGCAACCTCCCCAAGCTCAACATTGTTATGTAAATTGCAAGCAGAAAGCAATGCTCCCCAAACCTTAGCATGAGGATGCGCGGGCATGCTCTTTATTAATTCATGCGCTTCTACTAACCGCCCTGCTTGACCAAGGAGATCAACCATGAGACTGTAATGATCAGTAGATGGAACAACTCCATACTTTTTCATGGAATTGAAGCAACGGTAACCTTCTTCCACCAAACCAACATGATTGTAGGCAGTTAATAGTCCTGAGAAAGTAACTACATTTGGGGAAACTCCAGAACTCATCATCTCTTCAAATAACTTGATGGCGTCACTTTCCCGGCCATTTAAGCCACATCCCAAAATCATAGATGTATAAGCAACCACATCCTTCCTTCGCAAACCATGAAATAACTCAACAGCTTTGTCAATGCTTCCACACTTGGCATACAAGTCAATTAAAGCAGTCGCTAGATGATCATCCATTCTGATTCCAAGGTGGCTTATATATGATTCAATCCAAGTACCAAACCGCAAATCTCCCAGTTGAGAACAAGCAGATATAACATTAGCCAATGTCATTTTATCTGGTTGGATATTCAAATATGGCTGAATCATCTCGTCGAAAAGTTTAAGTGCCTCCTGTGGTCTGCTATTTTGGGAATAACAAGCTATCATGGCATTGTACAATAATTGATCTTTTTCACCTATTTGATCAAAGAGCTAAATAGCAGATTCAACATTCCCACATTTTGATTAACCGGTAATCATGGTAATACATGAAATATTGTTTCTTTGGGGCATTGCATCATAAAATCCGCATATCCACTGATCATTGCATTCCAAGAAGCTGAATCTCTCTCCGGCATCTGTTTAAATAAAGAATATGCATAGTCCATATTCCCTGTCCTTACATATCCCGTAACCATTGAATTCCAACATATAACATATCTCTGTGGCATTTCATCAAACAAGCTCTGAGCCATGGACAAATCCCCATTTCTTAAGTACCCAGATAGAAATGAATTCCAGTAGACAACATTTTTTCACATGCTGAAAATCCTCTAAAATCTATAATATAAAACAAAGCGACTCAAATTTCAAGACTTCAACATTCAATAGCCTCAAATCAATTTAGGCTTCAACATTCAACAGTTTAAAATCACGTAGAGCTTCAACATCTAACGGTCACTAATCTATCCCTCATTTTCTCCCCTAATTCAATATCTTTTTTTTCAAAAATCTATCCACTCATATTTTTGGCCCAAATTAAATTCACCACTACATTATAATAATAATAAAAAATAATAATAGTAATAATAATAATAGTAGTAGTAGTAGTAGTAGTAATAATAATAATAATAATAATAATAATAGTAATAGTAATAATAATAGTAGTAGTAATAATAATAATAATAATAATAATAATAATAATAATAATAATAATAATAATAGTAATAGTAGTAATAATAATAATAATAATAATAATAATAATAATAACAATAACAATAATAATTATAATAATAATAATTATAATAATAGTAATAATAATAACAATAATAAATATAATAATAGTAATAATAATTGTAGACACTCAAATTTTGTCCTTTTGCATTAACCCTGACAGGAGGGCAAAATCGTCACTTAACCCGACATACAAAAAGGAAGGTGGACCCCAACACAAAGCCACCTCAACGACTTACGGTCAAAACTACCACAACGAACAACGAGCATCAGGTTACTTGAGACAAGACAAACAGCTGATCCAGAAAGAACCTGATTTGATCACCAAAGACGACTGATGGCCACTACGCTTACGATAGTCGGGGGTCTCGCTTCTCGGTGAGCGAGTGGCTGCCTAGCTCGCCGGTGAGCTGGCAGGGGTGTAAAGGGGCAGCGCCCCCTGGAAGCCAAGCACAAAGAGCAAATGCTATATCAAGTCGCAGCCCTCTGAACGAGCCTCCTAGAACAATATAGCATCTTTCCCAGGGATTCCCGGATTGCAAAATACGAGCCTTCCAGCGAAAAACGAAAGGCCGACATCAGTACACGAGAATTGAGGCAGCACCGAAGCCGGCCGCAGATGGAACTGCGGCTGGCTGCGGATGAAACTGCGGCTGGCCGCAGCTGCACGTGCGGCCAAGATCTGAGTTCTACATCGCCACTTCCAGTAGCATTTTCCATCAGAAAAAAAGAAAGAAAAAGAAGGAGACACAGACGGAAGAAAAGAAAAAGAGAGAGATGCGAGAGGAAGAAAAAAGAAGAGGATCCGAGAGGCTTAAGAAGAAGAAAATAGGAAATCTTAGAGAGAGAAAGGCGAGATATAGAGAGAGAAGGCCACGGGTTTGGTCTAAAACGTGAGAGTTCTTCACTTTGTGTTCAATCTTTATATTAGGTATTGTATTCTATTTGATTTCCATGTGTTAAAACGTTTATTTCATCATTTGGAATGTGAAAAATCCGAGTTTCATAGCTTCGTTGTGTTTTATATTGCAAATCTTGTAGATCTAGTTTTATTTCGTTCTTATTGTGTTTGTTGGGTGGATCCACTGTAGATCCGAATATTTGGCGCATTGTGATATTAAATATCTTGATTTTGTTTATTTTAAAGTTAGATCCAATATAGTCAATATATGTTGTAGATCTGTGGATTAGGGACGGTTAGGGAGGATTTATTGCGGATGGAATCTCCTCCTAACCTCCCGTTGATATCATTTTAGTTTATTTTATAGCTTTTACGTATGTAGCGATTGTGATGCGCCTTTATGTAAATATGTAAATTTTTTGGCCTTAAAACGACATCGAGTCGAAAATCGGGTTTAAGGTCCCGTGATAGTGAAATGTGCGATTGTGGGCGTTTGGGGTTATTTGGATGACTCACATGCCTATGAATAACTCCAACGCCATTTTAATGCTTGGATTTCCCTTTTGACGCGAGAAAATGATTTTGGAATGAAATGATAAAGATTTTCATAAAATCAATCAAAGTAGGATATTAGATCACTCGTAGGCTAACAATAAAATCGAAAGTATCGGATGAGCTCCATTCCTATTTGACGAAGGATTTGAAAACCTTGTTTTATAGATGTCATCATTAAAGATTTTGTTATCAAAACGAAAGTTTAAAAATGAACTTTTCAAAACGAATCGAATCCTTCGTGCATAGGGTCAACGAGTTTTCAGAAGTACTTTCGAGAAATAAAGCATTCCAACGACATTCATTTAGGCACACACGCACACACACGCGCACACACACATTTTAGGATTTAAAAGGATAGGAAAACATCAAGATTGCGATAACCGTGTTTTCACGGAAATCGGGGGGTGCCTAACACCTTCCCTTCGCTTAAGCAAGCCCCCAAACTCTATGAATCTCGATTTACGGACCAATTAATTCGGAGTCACATATGAGCCACTGCGATTACGAAAACAAAATTCGGATGAGTTGGTACATCCATTTTAAATATACCAACTGGCGACTCTGGTCAATTGGCTCATCATAAAATTGACCCTTCAAACCCCGTCGACACTTAAACCAACCCTTTTCAAAATCACATCTCAAATTCAAAGGCTAAAATTGAAAAGGGTAAATATTAAAAAACGAAACGACTTTTTCCGGCGTCGACAATAATAATAATAAAAATAAAAATAGTAATTGTAATAGTAATAATAATAATAGTAATAATTATAATAATAATTATTATTATAATTATACTACTACTACTATTACTACTACTACTACTACTACTACTACTACTACTACTACTACTACTACTACTAATAATAATAATAATAATAATAATAATATAATACTAATACTAATACTAATACTACTACTATTATTACTACTACTACTACTACTACTACTACTACTACTACTACTACTACTAATAATAATAATAGTAATAATTATAATTATAATCATAATTATAAAAAATAAAAAATTGCACGTAAACAACATGAATCACCCTTTTAACATTAATGTCATTTTTTCTGTTTTTCGGGTATTGCGGTCGTTATATTTCCACATGTAAATTGATTCGAAAAATCATAGGGACGGTTCAGATTCATTCTAATTGATTTGTAAGTTATTTTAGGTTGCAAAGAGTCTTTAGGTAATAGAGTATTTTTGAAATTTTAATCTACGTTGTGCCTTCAGGCACGTGCAATTACGTATCATCTCTTTGGTATTTTTGCGGGCTATATCGAGAGTAACTATTGTAGTAGGTTTTGACTCATGGTATGAGAATCTTTTTTTCCAATTTCAAAAAAAATATAGAGGAAAAATTGTTATGATGATGCGATTTAGTTGGTATTATGACAATACTTTTTTGTTTGGACTTAGATGACCTATTTTATACTTTTGGGTATATATGCAATTTTTTTTTTTTGAATTTTTACATCTTTTTTTTTCCTCGCTAGATTCCACTAAATGACTTGCAGTACTACCTTTTTTTCACAGGAAATACTGTTCATGGATCATATTGATCGATGGTTAGAGATACTTAAAGCAAATAAATACTGCCAAACTTTTCATTCCGTTTTGTCAATAAAGAAAATGTGTGTGGGATATCTAAAAATATTATATTACACAAATTTGAATCCGCTATGGTCAATCAATTAATTGTTCAAACCTGCAAAGAATTAATTTTAAGTTGGGAATAAGTAGCACACTAATGTTTGTCTCAAAAAGAAATTATGACTAGATTGAATATCAATCTTTTTGTAATAATGGTTGAACCCTCAGTTTTATTATGAAACTGAGAGTTCACAACAGTTTTAGATTTTTCAGTATAAAAATATCGGATACAATACTCAATTATTATATTAGTTGTATCGTACTTTCAGGCACGAGTTATTCCTAGTATCTCATAAATCACAACCCTCTCCCTCTCTCTTTTATGTTCTTATGCTACGTTTAGATCGGAGGAATAAATCTATTATATAAAATAGAGCAGAGAGAGAAAATGTCTCTTAAAATCGACGTCTCAGATCATTTTATGGCTTCAACAAAGAACGGTCGTGATTAACTCAATTTGATTCCCCCTCTTTCTTCCCTATCTGCCCCGCTTCTCTATCTGTCTCTCTTTTGAAGTTAACCTCCTACTCTCCTAGACCAGAGCTGCCATCGTCTCCCTCTATCAGCCGTCGCCCAGCTACCCTTCCTCTCTCTTTCTGTGTCCAGTAACACACCCACACACAGAGACATCATCCACGCACACACGCACACACACACACAGATCACGCGCACACACACGATTTGTGAAATTTAGGTTTTCAAATTGGGGGTTTTTGGAGTATTTTTGAAATTTGGGTTTTCAGATTTAGTATGAATTTTTATTGTGATTTGTTCATGTTTTTTGAATTGTCTGCGGTGGTCTCTATGGTGGTGTTCATGGTGTTGCTGGGTTTTGGTCGGAGTTTTACTGTCAGCAGGTTTACTCGGTACACTAGCGCAGAGGAAGAGAAGGAAAAGGGAAATATTTTGTATCTACTGACCATGGTCAATCGAAGGAAGAGAGAGAAAGTGAGGGGGAGAGAGTCTCAGTAGTTTGTATCTACTGACCATGGGTCTCTGGGAAGCTTTTCATGTATCCATGTGTCTATCTATCTTTCTATATCTTTCTATCTCATCCACATTCATGTTTACATATCTCTGGAAAAAAGTAATACTTTTGCTTTAAATTTGAGAAAGGGTCTTGCTTTTGTTGAAAGATCTGCTACGCGTTTTGGTCTTCATCATTGTTTTTTTTTTTATTGTGTTACATACCATTTAGTATGCTTAGGGTTGATGGTTGATGTCTAAAATGCTATTAATTTTAATTACTCATGTTTACTTTTAAGATTTTGTATTAGCGTGTTTAAAATTTCGTGTGGATACCAACAGAGAAGTAAACACTGAGAAAACCACAAAATGGTAAAATGGAGAATGGAAATGACTCTATGTATAGATGTCTTACCGTTAATAGAAGTAGCCAGATCTTCTAAAGCTATTTTCTCTTGAATTTCTGGTTATCTTTGATGGCGTGTCATTTGTTCCTGAGAAAATCTCGGAGACATTTATTTATGCTAAATGCATCAATTTCTGGTTATCTTTGATGGCGTGTTTAATCAAGAAAAAATAATCAAATTTGATTTTATAGTTAAGTAGCATGATCATCCATATACAACCTATATAATTTCTTTCTTTCAAATCCAAGTTTTCATGCTATATGGCGAGTTTGAAGCGGATTTGATCATGCTACTTAACCATGAAATCAAATTTCTGCTGTGACATGCATGAAAACTAACCCGACTTTGAAGCGGATTTGATCAATTCCAAATGAAAATAATTATTTCTTTGCTATTTTCAGTGGGTTTTCTGAGATTAAGATACAAACTGTTTTGGTTCTTCTTGGGTTTTTGGTTTCTTCCTTTCTGTTTCTTGCAGAGAAGAAGCAAGAAAATAGTTTCTTTCCCCAATTTGTCAATTATGGGGAAGCAAGGACCTTGCCATCACTGTGGTGTTACAAGTGAGTTCCACTCCCTCCTCCATTAATTCCCCACCCACGTTTACTAGGTAATTTTCAATTTATTGTTATTATATTTATAGATTCCCTCTATATAAACATCATTTTTGATTAATCATTTTTGATAGAGGTGGAGGCTGCTAGCATTTATTTTGTTTCAAGTTGGGAACTTTAGAATTTAAATGTGGCACTAATTCTCGAGAATCACTTATGTTCAATCATTTATGTAAGAGAAAAGAATTTTAATGGAAAGTAAAGAGACTAAAAAGTACATAATACAAGAGATCTGTCAACTAAGAAGTAAAAAAGAAGAAACGAAAGAGATAAAAGTAAGATGGGCCTCCTGTCTCGCTGAATATGGTAAAGTAATATTATAGAGTTCCAAATCAATTTTTTAGGTCAGTTGCTGGAATTTTACTTCCCAAGCAAGCAAGTTTGATCTCAAATGTGAAGTTAAATTGAAAGTTTGAGTAAGGAATGTGATCAGCGTATTCACATTTCTAATAACTCACTCACAATAGACATTGATGGTTCATTGGTTTGCTGTTTTTTCATCTCTAATTCATTTCCAGTCCCGAATTTTTGTTTCTGATTTAGACTGGTTCTTCCAATGTTTTGAAGTTAAACTGTCCGTGGTTAAATAATTTGGAAGGAAACTATATAATCTTCAAGTAATGTTGATGATACTTTCTTTTGGAGGGTTTGCCATTTATAGAATTGCTAAACTAATTCGCATGACATAAAATCAAGCAGTTGGAAAATATTCTTAGGCAGTGTCTGAAACTCCACAACTCTTATTTGATTACTTGAAAAGCTGGAAGGCACTAGGTATTCAGTTCTGTATGATTATGAAAAGTTGTTCTAAAAAATTTGGTTATTATCTTTTTGTAGAAACAAAAAATTGGGGGGAGGAAAAAAGTTCTTTTAAAGACGGTTCCGGTGCACAAACTGGTGGATATATTTGTTGCTAGCTTTGAGATTTGCTTTGAAGAGCGGCTTTCTATGTTGGATTCAGTTGACGTTAAAATAAGGCTTTCAAAAGCTACTGAATTAGTTGATAGGCATTTGCAGGTAAATTGTGGATGGTTTACCACGTTAACATATGATCACTATCAAATGAAATTGACTGGTGAAATTCCATCATCTTTCGTCCATTTAGCAAAAGCAGACTTCATGTAAGTTTATATCCTTAAATACTTTTTATTATATCCTTAAATACTTTTTCTTTCTTTCTTGGTTATATGTTTATCAACACTTAGTTGTGTATGTTGTTTGTAGTTATTTGACAGGAAACAAGCTTAGCGGGCCTATACCTGAGTGGATCTTATCACGGAACAAAAATGCGTATGGATTTCTCCTTAAAATTTTGTCAGATTCTTTGATTCCGTTTGAAACGCAAGTAGTTATTTTCCTTGACCTGCTTGCATTTTGTTCGATCACTTGGTCATACTTGTTTTATGATAAACTATTGTGCTCAAATGGAAATAGATCAGTTCTGTTAATATAAGCATTTTCTAATTATAAGTGAACACAAGCTTGCTGACAATTATACACAAACTAGAACCAGATAATAGATGATCACTTTTTATAATCACAACTTTCTTGTTTGTGTTCAGCATTTAGTCAACATGCAAAATCCAATAGGCAAAATTGTTAAAATCAGAAAAGAACCAAAAGAAAAAAATGTACAGAGTTACTGTTATTCTGAAACTGCTGAAGTTTTGTTGGTTTTGACTTCCATGTTGCTATGCAGAGATGTTTCTTACAACAACTTCACTTGGGATAGCTCAACTCCATTTGAATGTCCTAGAGGGAGTGTGTAAGTGCAATCTTATTTATAATTTTTTTCTTTCACTGAAAAATTAATATAGTTTTAATACCAAACTTTTCATTCATTGCTTCAGAAACTTAGTGGAGAGCTACTCTTCGTCAGCAGATCATAAAGAGTAAGATACTCTGTCCGTGTTTTAAGTCAAAACAGTTTTACGTTGATTTTTTCATAGAGATTCATTTTTTCTTCTAGGCATTTATTATCTCTGGCCTTTATGACTGAGTCTAAGCAGATTGGAGTTTTATTAGTTGTTTGCTTGTTATGGGTCGCTTGAATGTTTTATTGGAGTTGTATTGTTTGAATGATGTTTTATTGGAGTGATGGTTTGCCACGTTAACAAAGAATTTATATTTATGTTATTTTTTTTTATTATATTAATTGCACCGTGCCTTCAGGCACGGGTTATCCCTAGTGTGAGAATATAATGATTCATTTCTATAAAATGAAAAAAAAATTGTGTTTAGTTATTTCATTGGAATAGAATGAACCATTCTCATATCTTTTAAATTTATTCTACTCTCTATTCCATTCATTTTTCTATTCAATTCTTTCAATCCAAACGCTGTCATTACAGATAATTGAAAACTGTCTCCCAGTGATCAAATACTTGTTTCAAGAAAGGTTCAACCAGATCTCTTTTCTTTTCTTTCTCATCCTCCTTAGGCATTAATTACCATTTATATTTCTCTATCATTTGTACACCCAACGCTACCAAATTATTCAGTTTATAAATGAATCACTACATGTCCCCTTCAAAATTGAAATTATAAAACATGTATGTATAATAAAGAGAGGGTGGTGGGGACTCGCATGTTCTATTCATTTTGTTCTTTTAAAATAGAAATGAATGTATGTATTATTTAGATATTGCACAAGCAAAAAGATTCAGTAACTTTTTCCATATATCAAAACGCACTCAAAATAAAAATATGGTACATAAACATGTGGGATATTAGTTTTAGAAAAATGATATATTTTTTGACTTTATATATGGATTTTTTTTTATGATTATTTTTTAACAAAATATTTAATGTAGTGGGTTAACTTTATAATCATACACAATTTTATGTATTAATATACGTCATAATTATAATTTGAGTAAAAACTTTCACGATGCATAACTAACATTCTTAGTTTTAATATATAATAATAGAACATCTGGTATCATATCCTCATCACTTTCATATAATTCATGCATGTTCCTACGCTCTGTAACAACATTCATCTCATCAATCATGTCCAAAAATTACTCTTTTTATTTTCTAAAAACAGATGGAAGAAAGGAAAAAGAAGAGTTCACTAATCATTTTGAACCAAAGGGAGAGGAGGAGCATATTGTCCAGCTATAAAAATAGGGAGCTAGTTGAATAAAATTGCCCACAATAATAATGATTTATCTTGTGTGAATAATCAACCCAAGAAGAGAAACACAACAGCATGTGATGTGTTATGGTATGGTATATAATTTGATGGAAACAGAGCAAAGGCCAAAACATGCTATTAATTCAACCACCTAGTACCAAACCTGTTATATCTCACCAAATTTGAAGCCTTTTTGAACAACTAATGGGGGTGGTTTGATCATAGATTTTTATGAACTTTATTAGCGAAATTCAGCTCATTGCAGGAAAATCTTCAAATGTGGAACTATAAACAGCAACAAAATATTTAGGAGTAGAAAAATGAAGAAGAAACAAACTACAAAAAGGCACTCACTGCCCCCACAGATAGCCCCATAAGAAGACTCCAGTAACATTAAAGAAGAAGCGTGACATATAACAAAAAATGTGTGACCAACCTACTGCTTCTAAAAGCAAGTGAGTTTCATTTTCTATTACTATTACTATTAAGTACTCGAGTTTCATTTTCCGTCTCCAAAAAATATTTATAAAACACATGAAGCTTTTAAATGTAAATAATTGAATATATAAAATTTACATTGTTGATGCCGTAAGTAAGACGTAGCCATATTATATACCTACACATAAGAGAGCACATCATGATTGATTGATGACCCAAGTTGTTTGAAAATCTCTTCGATGGGAGATTCAGTACATAATTTTACGATATTCAATTATAAAAAAATAAGAGAGTTTGTATCTAGAGAGAGTATTAGTTTATGAGAGCATATCTTAAACTTTTATGTTTATGCCATCTAAATTATAAAGTAGAAAGGTGATTTGGTCTCTCATCTTAGATTAGTCTATTTTTGATAGAGCTAAATTATACGATATTTTTATTCCCTAATACTTAATTTTTATATTTATTGTGTGCTTAAATGTTTAATTATTTAGTATATTTTGATTTTAATAGGTTTTATAGGATTTTAGTTAATTTATGTTAATTTAGGTAATTTTATAGTGTTTTTATATTTCTTTTTATTTATGTGTTTTTATTTATTTTAGGTGTTTTATTTATTATTATGTGTTTTTAGGATTTTTAGTATTTTTATTTATTTTTATATTTTATTTTGTAGGAAAATAAGTTTCGGGGGCAAATCTATAAATTCTGCAAAAGTCTAATGGCATTGTGGTAATTTCAGTAGAACCAGAGGGCAAAAGTGTAAATTTCGCAAAAAATCGGTGACAGAATCGTAATTAAACCGAAAACTGGGCTGCGCGTAATGCGCGCACATAAAAGGGCGTCATTTGGGATGACGTCGTTTCGCCAAGCAGTAGAAGAAAAAAATAAAAGGCCGCGCATTGCGCAGAATGAGTGATGACGTCAGCAGACGTGGTAAGCGCGTTGACTTGGTCAACTGTCGGTCAAGGACGCGTTTGGCTGGGCATAATTGGAGCAAAACGGGATTATTTTAGATTTTTGTTACTTTTTGATTCCAAATTGGATTTTAATTCCAACTAGGGTTAGGATAATAATTATTTTTCTTTTTCTTTTATTTTTAATTGTAAATCCTATTAGGGTTTGGACAAGTTAGAGGCCTATAAATAGAGGGTCAACCTCTCATTATTGATTGGAAGTTTTGGGGAGATCTTTTTCCTAATTTCTTGGAGAGAGTTTTTCAACTAGTGGATATTATTTTTATTATGTTTGGCTAGTTTTTATTTTTCTGTTCCAAATGGATGTTGAACCTTATTTTTAATTAATTTTTTAATTGAGTTTTATTATATATTCCTTCATGCATGAGATTTATTCTTGAGGATCTGTTTTAATTGATTAGATGATATTTATTTGATTAATTTGATTTGGCCAGTTGAATTAATTAAGTTTTTGTCATATGCTAGATTAAGATTTGATATTAAGCAAACGATATTTTATCTGATCATAAGTAGCAGTTAATAATATTTAATTGTGGTCAAACTTTTGAATATTATTATGGTTATCAAGATGGCAAGTTAAATGGTCTGCGATGTTGAGATTGTTGCTTGAAATAATCTAATTCTCTAATTTTTAATGCAACTGTTATATTAAATTTAGACTGATAGTTCTGGGTTGTATGATAGTTAGGGTCTTTTGTGAGCGATTGCTGCATTAGATTTATAATTTAAGGAGGATTTCGGGTAGCTTGGCGATTGTTGGTTATCTAGGATTATTAATCTCAATTGAAGGAAAAAATAATAATAACTTGATTAATTTGTTAATTAAAAGAAGGGGATACTGAACTAAGGAGCTGAAGTTTCTTTTAATTGATTTTTCTTATCTTTATTATTATTTAGTTTTATTTGTTTAAATTTTAATTAGTTAATTAATAATTCCAAACCCCCCATTTAATTAGATATTTTTGAAAACATTAAATTTATTAAAACAATTCACTCTCTATGGGTTCGACTCTTACTTTCACTACTACATTAATATTTTTCAAAGTAAGATTTTATTTTTAGTTGCTTGCGACAACATCCCAATTTTATAATAAATTTTAAATTATTATATTTTATTTAAATTATTTTTTCGTAACAGTTAACTCATAACAAATCCACTCTACCACAATTTATCACTATTTTTTTTTCTTTCTATTCCTATTTTTTTGTTATTTTTTTATCCATGTTTTTCAGATTTTATTAAAAAATTTAATATTTTTCTTAATTACACACATTATATGTGTGTCACATAAACTAGTGTATATATATATATATATATATATATATAGGATATATATAGGAAGAAAGAGCTTAGCCACTTAGGCATGGTCACTCTCTAGGCCACTTGGGCTCCATGATGAGATATTTGGGATTTATCTTTTAGGCCCAGTTAGTGATATTTATATTATATATTCTAATCGATGGTAAAAATGCAACTCTCTGCTAAAAAAAATAGTCTCACTAGAGTTCAATTCTAAATAATTTATAAAATTTTAAAATTTAAATTATGTTCAAAATTTATTTTATTTTTAAAATAATAATTGTATACTAAAAAGAAGTTTAGAACATAAACTATTGGATTAATTAAATTTTAGAAATTTCCAAATTGATTAGAAAATTAAATGATACCTTTTTTCTTTTTTTATTTGAAATGGATGGAAAGAGTATCAATTACAAGTTTATTTTTTCCTTTCCGAAGTTGAATGCATCAAATAATTTTCAATTTTAAAATAACATGTAATTTTGGAAAATCAAATTTGAATTTATATTTCAAATGAAAGGAGTAACACTTTTATTTATTTTGAAAATCCTAAAGATCATAACTTTCTATTCAAATAAAAAAGGAACAAGGGTGTGAATTTTAAATTTTCACAATGGAATTTAAAAACTAAATAAAATCGTATTCTTGAAAGTAAAAAAGTATTAACTACTCCATCTATTTTATATTATTCGATCGTTGTTAATTTTTTAAAATAAGCTTACAAGATTTATAAACTTAAAATTGATATAAATTATTTTAATTTTAACTAATAGAATGATAAATATTATAAATTATTTAAAAAATATTATTTATTATAAATTTTATTATTTTAATTTTAAATTATTTTTTTTATAAATTAATAATAATTATATAATATAATTTAGAATGTGAGAGAATTTTATTATTTTTATTTTGCAAAAGTTACATGGAGTGTTAATTTTGGAAAGATTTCAAATAAAAAAAAGGAAGAAGCGCGTGAATTAAGGTTTTGTTATAATAGGACCACGATAGTCCCCTATTACATATTCGTCTCCCCCGTTTCCTTTTCTCCTTCCCTCCCTCTAAAGCAACTCACCCAAATTTTTATTCACTCCTCTGTTTCTCTGTCCACCCATTTCCCAATTTCCAGTCACTTACAGACCCTTCAAACACCCGACAAAAAAACTGAAAACGACCCACCACCACTTCCATCACCGGAATCCGCCATGGACCTCCGGCATATCTCCGAATTTGGGCCGCCGTCGACAACCTTCCCCATCTGAATTCCCATCAATCCCTTTTAACAATCGAACCAGGAAAGAATAAAACATCTCAGTATCACCCCGGATAAATAACTAATTCTTATATTTCACCCCATAACTTTCCCCTTCTTTTCACTTGTACCCACAATTCAGCAGCAGAGACTCGTACATTTTTCTTGTTCATTAGTTGGTGTTACAATGGCGAGTGCAACTAGCAACACCACTACAGTCACGCAGCCACCCGTTGAGTTCAACTCGGTGCAACTCTCAACGGAGGAGCTGGCAGCAAAAGGAGTCCAAAAACGCTACGAAGGATTGGTAATGGTACGGAACAAAGCCAGTAAAGGGAAAGGGGCTTGGTATTGGGCGCACTTGGAGCCTATTCTGGTTCATAATTCGGATACGGGGTTTGTCAAATCTGTCAAGCTTCGGTGTTCGCTCTGTGATTCCATCTTCTCAGCTTCTAACCCATCAAGAACTGCTTCAGAGCATCTCAAAAGAGGCACTTGCCCCAATTTTAATTCCTTTCCCAAAACCATTTCCTCTATTTCTCCATCTGCCTCGGGCCCAGCCCCACTTAGTTTAGCTTCATCACAGCGCCCCAATCACCGGAAACGCGATTCTTGTTTTTCCGGCGGACGTGCCGGTGGCTCTGGCGGTGGTATTGGTGGTGGGGGGAGTAATTATTCTTCCTACCAACTTCCACCGCTTGCTGTTGTAGATGCTTCAAGATTTTCAGTCGAGCTTGCTTATTCGCAGGCGACGGCTGCCGCTAGTGGTGGTGGTGGAGTGGATGCGCAGCAGCATTTGGTGTTGTCAGGTGGTAAAGAAGATTTAAGTGCATTGGCTATGTTTGAGGACAGTGTAAAGAAGCTAAAGAGTCCAAAAGCCTCTCCTGGTTCAAGTTTAAATACGATTCAAATAGAGTCAGCACTTGATTATCTTGCTGATTGGGTTTATGAATGTTGTGGGTCAGTCTTATTTTCTTGTTTAGAGCACCCTAAATTCAAGGCATTCCTTAACCAAGTTGGATTGCCACCCGTGTCCCGGCGAGAATTGCTTGGGGAAAGATTAGATGCCAAGTATGAGGAAACTAAAGCCGAGTCTGAGGCAAAAATTTGTGACGCCATGTTCTTTCAGATTGCGTCTAATGGATGGAAATCAAAAAATTGTGGACATGATGGGGAGGAAAATATGGTTAATTTGGCTTTGAATCTTCCTAATGGAACTAGTGTGTTTCGCAGGGTAATTTTTACTAGTGGGTATTTAGACTCTAAGTATGCTGAGGAGGTTTTATGGGAGGCAATTTTGGATATTTGTGGGAATAACGTGCAACAGTGTGTAGGTATAGTTGCAGACAAGTTGAAGGCCAATGCATTGAAGAATTTAGAGAATCAGCATTGTTGGATGGTTAACCTCTCTTGTCAGTTTCAAGGGTTCAATAGTTTGATTAAGGACTTCAGCAAGGAACTTCCATTATTCAAAAATGTGACTGAGAATTGTTCCAAACTAGCTAATTTTGTCAATGGTAAGTCTAAAATTCGAAATAGTTTTCACAAGTATCAGTTGCAGGAATATGGGCATGTTGGGCTGTTAAGAGTACCCTTTCGTGGTTACGGAAGATCGGATTTTGGAGCTGTCTACACTATGGTGGAAGATATATTGAGCTCTGCTAGGGCACTTAAGTTAGTATTGCTTGATGAATCGTATAAGATAGTGTCGATGGAAGAGCCATTCACGGTAGAATTTGAGGAGATAATGAGGAATCCCCATTTTTGGAATGAATTGGAAGCAGTGCAATCGCTAGTGAAACTGATCAAAGGAATGGCTCAGGAAATAGAAATGGAGAGGCCTCGTGTTGGACAATGTCTTCCACTTTGGGAAGAGCTTAGAGTGAAAGTGAAGGACTGGTGTTCAAAATTTAACATAAGTGAAGGATCAGTAGAAAGTGTAATTGAAAGGAGGTTCAAAAAGAATTATCACCCAGCTTGGGCTGCTGCATTTATACTTGATCCACTGTATTTGATTAGGGACACTAGTGGGAAGTACTTACCACCGTTCAAATACTTGACACCAGAACAAGAAAAGGATGTGGACAAACTCATAACCCGGCTTGTTTCTAGGGATGAGGCTCACATTGCGCTGATGGAGCTTATGAAATGGAGAACAGAAGGGCTTGATCCAGTGTATGCCCAAGCTGTGCAGTTGAAGCAGAGAGACCCCATTACTGGAAAGATGAAACTTGCCAACCCCCAGAGTAGTAGGCTTGTTTGGGAAACTTACCTTACTGAGTTTAAGTCACTGGGGAGAGTTGCAATAAGGCTTATCTTTCTTCATGCAACTTCAATTGGGTTCAAATACAATTTCTCTTTCTTGAGATGGGTGAGTGCCAATGCCCATTCCAGGGCAGGAATGGACAGGGCTCAGAAACTGATATTTATTGCTGCCCATTCAAAGCTTGAGAGGCGGGATTTTTCACATGATGAAGATAAGGTTGCAGAGCTCTTTACCATGGAAAGTGGTGCGGTTAATGTTCCAAATGAGGTTTTCTTTGATGAATCCTCTGTGTAGCATTCACTCCCCCACCCCTTACCCCGCCTAATTTACCCTACAATAGAATTTTAAATTGTAGGATTTTTATTTTTAAATTGTTTCCAATACTTGGTGCTCGTTTAATTCATCTTTAGAAGATTTTGGGGTGGAAGAAAGGGAACACCAAACATTCTAAATACGGTTGGTGCACAGCCTCAAGATTTGAGCAATTGCTCCTCTCTTTTAGTTATGAGTTTGCCGATAGTCTTCTTGCGTGTAAAAGGACAGAATGCAATTGAACAGAATTTGCAGACCAACAAGACTGTTGCAGCATTTTTGTTCCTTCCTTCCATACATAAATAATATTTATAAAGGAAAAGGTGTTTTTTCCTCCTGAAGATCATACTTTGAAATGCAGTTTCAATAGAGTTTGTTGAATTTAAATAAGTGATCAACATCTATTGAACATTTATTAGTGTTTATTTTTCTCGTCAGCATGATTATGGAAGAAACTTCTCTCACTTCATTGGGCTTAAATGATTAAATTATGCTCTCTTGTGATTATTATTCTTTGTCTGGATTAATAATGCCTCAACACTGATTTAGAATCTATCACTCTTTAGTCAATTAGCTGTAGACATGCTTGTTATGAAAGATTTCTATGGACCACTCGTTTAAAATTTATCATGCATCTCTGATTGATGTAGGTTTAGATTTTGACAAGTTCCTAAATAATATACCAGATTTTTATGTATACTCCATCTTTTCCAGAATATTAGTTACCTTTCATGTTCAAGCCTCAATTACCTTTTGTCTGCTCTTGATTTTACGTCTTGTATGGAACCATGGGAGAGTTATAATAAGAAGATTGTTGCTCAGCATTTTCTTCCAGTTCAGCCCCTTTTTGTCTATATTTCTGGGAGATGTTTGGTGTTCGGTTGCTTAATTTGTTCACACAAGATCTTCTACAGTACTCGTATTGGGACAGGGTTCCAAGTTTAGGTTCTAAATCCACATCAAACTCTAGTACTTGTGGGAAGCTTGCAATCACTATATCTACACTAATGATTCAGCCTAAATTCCAGAGTTGGTTTATTATGCTTAATTAACGCTGGTAGCCTGGCAAATGCATACTATTCATTTTCCATGTATAAAGAAATCTGCAAATTATTTTTGTTTACTGAAATATTTTCTTTTTGGTCGAAAGAAAAATATTGCAGAAGAGATTGCATGTTCTGTCTGCAGATAACTTTGCTATAAAATAAATGAATTTGTTTGCGGACTGCAGAAAGTTCTGATATAATTTTGGTGGTGAATAGTTATGTATGGCAGTTACTTTCGGAAAAAAAATAAAAAATTATGGCAGAATTAATATTTTTTTTTTTGGCAGAGCTGTTTGACAGTGATATTGTTGGACTGGTAAGGCCACCATAAGCTGATTGACTGGTTGGTAAGAGGATTGCGAGGTCATGATCAAAGAGGATTTTGTGGAAAGGATCCAACAATGGACATGATTGAATTTTTCGAAGCAACGCTACGTACGTTTTAGCACAAACCAGAATTTGCAAATCGCAACCGGGATCAAGAAAACCTGGGAAGAACACAGCAGCAGATCTTTTATTTAGAGGAGGCCGAAATGGCTCCACTCTTGTTATTGCTACCTCCAGGTCTCTGTGTCTTTAAAAGGAGTGGAGCCCCATCAATAAATAAGGGAAGTCTATTTCCAAATTTTGGTGGTTATGTAGATAGAAATGGGACCTTAAGTTAAATCTTCATCTTTGGATAACTTCTCTTTAAAACATTCGGAAGCTTGTGATGTTCATGCAGAGTCATGGGATGATGCTTCCCATGATTTCAAAAAAGGTTGTGAGAGGATGATGACCGTCGACATTAAGTAACAAAGAAGATGCTTGATTGTGATTAAGCAACGCATTTGAATTTATTTTGATGGTTCCAGACAACGCAGAGCTCGGAAAAAGCTACAAGTAGCCGGTAATGGACCTAGTTTCACCCAATTTTATTCATATATGTGAAAATGCTATGGATGGAT
Organism: Hedera helix; assembly: GCA_947179155.2. Taxonomy (NCBI): domain Eukaryota; kingdom Viridiplantae; phylum Streptophyta; class Magnoliopsida; order Apiales; family Araliaceae; genus Hedera; species Hedera helix. The sequence goes on from OX359286.1 coordinate 38,405,134, forward strand.
TCACATCAATTATGCGTTGATTTCAGATGATATTAATGCAAACAAACAAAAACATTAAGGTTGAAAGAAGGGGGGAAAATGCATGTAATAAAATATACATGCAAGTGCCACTATTCAAAAGGAAGGCAAGTGGAATTATCAGATTGAGTCATAAATCACTTCCAGTAATGAAAAGGTATGATTATTATTTTTGCATCTTTTGTTAGTAAAGCCAAGTAGACAAAAAGGAATGAAGTGCTATCATATCTTGCTTATAATCATGCAAACTGCATACACCATTTTATAAACTTTTAGGTGAGTGCAATGAGTAGGAAGGGAATTGAATGGAGTATAGGAAGACACAATAATGGTCTTATATAAGCTTCGGTAGCTTTAGGTTGGGTTGATCAAATTACTGATTTAACGGAGAGACGGGGATTCTTGTCTGCAGCAGTTGGTTAAACGGACCGACTGCCCACCAAACGGGAAATTTTCCCTCCTTAATATACTGTAGATTTGTCATGTTTTTGGTAAAGGAAAAGTTGGTGGTGGTGGTATAATGATTTAGTGTAGGAAGACAACATTTGGTCTTTTTATACCACACTCTTACTTTTCCCCATCCAATGCATCTACTCAATGTACACTAGTAGTGGGTAATGTTTGGTATAGTCATTGAATATACAGTTTTCTCTGAAAATAAAAAAGAATACATTAAAATCATAATTATATTTGTCCGCAAGGATATATTTTTAAAACGAGTACTTTTAAGAATTTTTTTCCTTTCAAACATTCCTAATGGTTACTAAAAATGTTGTAGCGGTGACATGAAAATTTGCAAAAAATATAAGTTATCACTGCTTAGTTTAAAATTAATTTAAACCTTGGTGGATTATTAATAGGATTGATAAAGAGTCAAGTAAGTATTATAAATATCTGGTTAATGATATAGGTAAGATCACGATTATTATCTCTATACTAAATACTTTAAGCCTTTATCGTTGGCATATCTGGATATCTTCACTGACTCTTATACAAGAGAAGTTCACCGACGACCCAAGTCATCAGCTATCTAAAGGGTGATTTGAATTTCAAATTCAAAATATTAAGCGGTTGTGCAAGGTATTGGGCTGGACATGTTGGCTTAACGAAAAATTATTGGGCTTGGTTAAACAAATATATAGAGCCCAACACTTGAAATCCTGTTATAAAGATCAAGGGTGATTGGAACCATTCTTTCTTTGGTCTGATACCTCCGGGTTCCCGAAAGAGTTTTTCCTTCGGTCTGATACCTTTGAATTTCCGAAGGAGCTTTCTATTTGACCTTACACTTCCGTGTTTCCGAATGAGCTTTCCTTTAGGTTTGATACTTTCAGGCTCCCGAAGGAGTTTCTCTCCTCTAATACATTGTCCCCAGATTCTTATATGAAGTTCAAGAATGGTCTAGAAATAGTCCAAAAAATATATTTTTAATTTAAAAAAAATAATATGAATATAAGCAGTGTTGAGTGATCATTTAAATAAATTTTAAAAAAAATACTCAATAGCATAATATGATTGGTAGCTATGCATTTGTTTTTATTTTTATTTCTTCAAGTGAATTTCAAACCAATTTCAGTTAAAACTTACCTATCATAGATAATTTGCCATATCATTACCATTAATATTGCAAATCGAACCAAACAGTTTGGGCATGATCCAAATCTGAGTACAAAAAATAGTTCGAATAAAAATACGAGTAGAATCTAAATAAGGTTATATTTGACTCGTTTATGATTCAAACTACTCAAATTTTTAATTATGATTCAATACATAATCGATTGATACATATTCAAATAGATACTCGATACATTTTCTTATAATATATACACAATTAAACAAAATTTAAATAATTAGTTATTATTATTATTATTATTTATTTATTTTTGTAATTTTAATTTTAATTTTATATATTTAAAGTGTAATTATAATTATATTTTTTCATTTCTAAGTAAAATAATAAGTTCAATTAATAATTATATGTATTATAAAACTAGTTACTATGTAGAGACTCAAATTTAAGTTTGAATTAAAAGTTTGCGAGTAGTTTGAATATAATTCGATCCGAATCGAATCGAATTCGAGTTGAGCCGAATCTGAGTAATTTTTTATAAATATAATTCAAATTCGAGTACGAATTTAACTTTATGAGTCGAATCCGAACAATTTAAAATTCGAATTGATTCGACTCATTTACATCATTAATTACCATAATTCCTTACAACACTAGTATCACTTAATGACTAGTGAGCGATGATTATTATTATTATTATTATTATTATTATCTTCTTCACTTTTATTATATTCTTTTTTTTTTATTATTATATAGATCGTTTTAAAAGTTTTTTTTCTTTTTAAAATATAAGTCGTTTTACATATATCTATGAGAAAAAATCTAATTATTTTCTATTTTACCTTTAAAGATAGAGTAATTAAGAGAGATACAAAAAAAAGTAATTAATTAGTACATGAGTAGTAATAAAATTTTAAACTAATATTAATTACCTAACATTAGTATTAATGAGATTTCTTAATATGCGTGATCATATTTTAAACGACCTATATAAAAAAAAAGATGGAATAATTATTTATAAATAAATACTTTACACGTTTTCGTATTAAACAATATCTTGGTAAGATAAGTTTAGAGACACAAAATTTAAATATTATATCTATCTCAACTATTAAAAAGTGAGACATAACACAAATTTTAATATTATATCATACTTTTTAATAATTAAAATAAATATATTATTTAAATATTATATTTAAATATTATACACTTACACTTATTCATCCAGTCCCTCGCTGGATTCGTCCCATTTATTAATGGTTTAACATGTGTGTGAACTTTTTATTTATTTGCTGTGCTAGAAGTTGACAAATGTTGATTTCTTTTTGCTCAGCACTAGTTATCTCTAAGCTTTCTTTTCCCACTTTAGTATATAGGAGGACTTCATATTGTTTTATTTTTTTTAGTAATCTATTACGCATTTAGATATCAAAGCCATTCCTTTCTTCATGATTTTTCTCCTTTTATTTTTATTTTTATATTTTATATTTCGACTTTCAACCTTTACTCATTATACAAGAGTAATATTTTGATAATATTAGATTGATATATTTGATAGCTTTACTCAATTAAAGGAGAATAAATAAAGCAAAATGATTGAAAGGCTTCAAGTCATTTACATGTATAATGGTGTCTTTTAATCATCAAGGCAAAATTGTCAAAAGGGTATCGACTTTAGCTAACGTTCATAAATCATAATCATATCTACTGCTATTTATCTACAACCACATGAAAGAGTCTTACTTTTCGGTTAACATTTTATATTTTTCCTTTTGCATCAAATGGTCTTAATTGTTTAACATTTCTAAGAAAGAACGACGGTATAGTCTCAACAACTGATTTGGTCAAAAGATCGACCAACGTCCACCCGATTAAAGGGACTGAGAAATTAATAAAGTATAAAATTTATCTTCAAATTTTATCTTATTCTAATCGTTTAGAAGGTGATTTCAGGGTCATTGAATTGAGTTCGACGTATTAAAATAATTTTTTTAATATATTTATTTTTGAAATTTTGATATTAAAAAACTTATTACTTATTCTAGTAATTACACGCTATGAGTTTAGATATTTTATTTAATGTCAAAACGTATCATGAAGCATGTTATTCGGACTATTTTGTTTTACCCCGTCTTTTATTTTATTTGTGGGTTGAACTATACACGAACAATAGACCTATTCTATTCCTTCCGGCTTGTGATATACACCAGTCCCAATATTGGAGCCCAGCCCAATATAATTAGTGTGAATTTTTCACTGCTTTTAGGCCCACAACTTTCGGGCTAGAAAACCTTAGAAAAGTAAGTGTTGCCAAGAAACAACCGAATTGCTTGAAAATTAAAATACAATTTGTACTTTAAAATTTATAGACTATTGAGGTTTACACACTAATTATTATTAAAGCATATTTACGTGCATTTTAAGAATTTTTTTTTTGGCTTAAATAAATTCAATTTTGCATCTAAAAGTGAGGGTTTACTTTATTTAGAAAAAATAACTTTATGGTACATTTTGAAGCGTTTAAAGCATAAGAACGAAAAAAATCTTAACATATTTATGAGACGTTTGGACGAAAGATTAATTAAAATGGAATATTAAGCATTCCATCCCAACATTTGGTATGTTAAAACTTATAAGTAACTTGCCTAAGTCATGAATAAAATATTCGAATATAATTTTAATTTTAATCATCATTCTATTTTATTTTAAAATAATTTCGTCCAACTAAACGATTTAGATGTCTTATAAATATTAGAATACAAACTTCGGGTGTCAAAAATGTATTTTTGTCTTCATTGAATGAAAGGCGAGGAGGCGTACACGTGTGTCTATTTCAAACCGTAACTTTAACCGTTTAGTTTCCCTCCATTTTCTCTCTCCACTGTCAAACCTTACCCCCTCTCTATTCCATCAACCTACGCACCCTGGCTCAAATTAGTTTCATTCACCCGTACTTCCGTCAATTCCCTTCGAACGTTAGAATATTCTCATCAATGGCTACTCCTCCATCTTCATTTCAATCAACCACCGTTCAACCAGGTATTAGGGTACTTAAGAAAACGTCACCGCCGTCGGATCTGATGGTTGGACCTGTTGTTTACTGGATGTTCAGAGATCAACGGTTGAGAGACAACTGGGCGTTGATCCACGCCGTTCATCAGGCGAATAAAGCAAATGTCCCGGTAGCAGTAGCGTTCAATCTGTTTGATCAGTTCTTAGGAGCCAAAGCTCGTCAATTAGGTTTTATGTTGAGAGGTTTGCAGCAACTTCATTGCGAAATTGAACAAACTCTTCAAATTCCATTCTTCTTGTTTCAGGCAAGATTCATACTTTCTCTTTTTTTAATTACGCTGGTTAATTTTTATATGTTATATATGTTTGTGTGCTGTTTCTTAATAATTTTTTGCTGATATTATCTGTTGTTTCCTAATTAGTTATTAATAATAGGATCAATTATCTGTGGGGTTACTTTTTTGGGATCTTTTCAATGTAATGTTTATTTTACTCGGGCATCATAACATTGAAAGTTTTAGATTGAGATAGTTCTTTACATTTATTGGCGAACAGTAAGAGCATTGGCCATTGGATTTGGAGATTCATTCTTTGTCAGTTGGTTTATGTAGGGAGAAGCTGTGGAGACAATTCCCAATTTCTTAAGAGAATGCGGGGCTTCACTTTTGGTTACTGATTTTTCACCTTTAAGGCAAGTACGGAGTTGGAAAGAGGAGATTTGCAAGAGGGTGAGTGATTCAGTATCAATTCATGAAGTTGATGCTCACAATATAGTACCACTATGGGTGGCATCGGATAAGTTGGAGTACAATGCTAGGACTATAAGGGGAAAGATTAACAAATTACTTCCTGAGTATCTTATTGATTTTCCAACACTGGGGCCCCCAAATAGAAATTGGGAGGGCACAAATGGGTCAGTAGATTGGGAAAACCTTATTTCTGATGTTGTAAGGTAAGATTTTGCTCCATTTAGTCAACTCATTTTAGTTTGATGATTTAAATTTAGATATCGTTTTAGTTTAGGGTGGATGGCACTGTGACATGTTTGGCCTATATCGATATGTCCAGTAAAGGTGCTGAAGTTCCTGAAATCGGTTGGTGTGAACCTGGAGAACATGCTGCATTGGAAGTATTAAAGGGGACCAAGAATGGGTTCTTGACAACCAGATTGAAGAACTATTCTACAGACCGTAATAACCCATTGAAACCCAAAGGGCTCTCTGGTCTTTCTCCATATTTGCATTTTGGACAGATAGCAGCGCAGCTGTGTGTCTTAGAGGCACGCACGCTAAGGAAGATTTCTCCCCAGGTTGGTGATCACAAATTGCTTGCAGATATAGTTAAATTAGCTCAAGTAACAAATGTTCAACTTCTGCAGTATAAACAATATCTTGTCTTTAAAAATAAATAATTCTACTTTTGTTAAATTACTTCGTAGTTTCTGCAGATTGCTGCATTCTAAGCATACATTTCATATTCTCTTTGGTTAAATATTTCTGAAGTTTGGACTTTTACCTTTACATGAAGTCGGTTGATTCTTTCTTAGAGGAGCTGATTGTACGGAGGGAACTTGCCGATAACTTTTGCTACTACCAGCCTAAGTATGATTCACTACAGGGGGCATGGGATTGGGCACGGAAGACCCTGATGGACCATGCCTCAGATAAACGAGAACATATTTACAGGTGAGTGAGATTGCTTTAGTATTTTTTATTTATAATATTTTTTTGTAGGGGGTGGTTGGGGAAGAGGGATTTACTGGATTATTAATTGTTTTCACTATTTCTGACTAATGCTGTCCAATATTCTCACTTTTTAAGTGGCTGGCAATTTTTCAGGAGGGAGCAGTTGGAGAAGGCACAAACTGCAGATCCTGTAAGCAATGTTCTGCTCTGTTGATTATTGTGATAAATATATTAAAATAGTTATTGTATTTATGTTTTGGAGGATAACATTTATATGGTTTTCGTTTGTTAATAAATATATAGTTGAGTCTCCCTGTTTGGGTCGATAATGAATTGATGTATGCCTGCTCTTTTTAATTATTGATGTATGCCTACTCTGTTTAGTTATATGCTTGATTCTCTATGCACACACGCAAACATACATATGTACATGTGGATGCGTGTGTAATACCAGTGTTGTTGTCCACTTACAGAGGTTCTTTTGTTGCAACTTTCAGCTTTGGAATGCTTCTCAGTTAGAGATGGTTCATTATGGAAAGATGCATGGTTTTATGCGGCAAGTAACTTCTTGATAACCCCATTTTTTCCATTCCCACGAGTCAATTTCTGACATTCTTTTGTGTTAGGAAAAAGTTATTGTTTTTTTTGTCCGTGATTGATGTCATATGCTGAGTTTCACGTGATTTATGACTATGAAATGCTAATTATGCTACTCTCAAGACCTATTATTTTTATATGGAAATATTAACATTTGGCTATGTTCACAGAGTACTCAGCAATTAATTGGAAACACCACAAGAAAATGATATTGCTTCTCTTGGAATAACTTTCTTTTTTAATTCGTAATAACATTCAAGTGCATGATCTAATTTCATATATAGTTTTCCTACATCATTCGTAGGGCAGCTAGGCGCTAGTTAATCCAGGTTTTTAAACTCTTAGTTAGTTGCTAATGTAGCATTTAGCATGTCATTATATGAGCAAGTTGTTTCATTTCTAATTTCAAGTGGATTTTCCATTCACGTTGGAATGTTTCGAATTGTAGGATTTCAAATTATGATAATACTATCGAAAGGCAAAGCTATATAGTTTAGACTTTGTCTGGATATGTTGTTGACAATCAATTCTCTGACATGACTATCTTTATGGGATGTGGTCGCTATAACTCCTTAGCTTTTTGCATGATCATGAGACCATGTCTTACCTTTCCTTTTCATTGTCGTTTTGTTTGTTTCTTTAACTTGTTTATTGATTTGCACATGTAAGAACTACAAAGAATTGTTTTCCAATTTTAAAATCAACAACAGTAGACATGATACGAACAATAGTGCAAATCATTGTTTGTTGTAACAAGCTATGCAGTAGCTCAAATAAGTTCTCTAACGCTCAATTGCAGCTTGTGATGTTGTTTTAATTTTCAAAATGTAAATATAAAAACAGGATGTATTGGGCGAAAAAGATTCTTGAATGGACGAGTGGGCCTGTAGAAGCTCTCGCTATATCAATATATTTGAATGATAAGGTATTCAATGTCAGTTTCTATCATGAATCATATAGTGAAATGCATCTAATTTATATCTTAAATGAGATGCAGTATGAAATTGATGGGAGAGATCCTAACGGGTATGTCGGCTGCATGTGGTCAATCTGCGGTGTACATGATCAGGTGTGGATGCATTCTTGTTTTTGTTCAATGAGTGATTGAGTGATATTAGTTTTCACCATTATCATTCATTCAGAAGCAAAAGTCCTCCGTGGTTCTCCGGTTTACTATTATTTGGTTATCATCGTGGCATCGTACAACTCTGCAGATCCGCATGCTTGCAAGTGAATTTTTATTACATGTAGGCTAGTGTGTAATTCTGAGGCTTTGTTGCTGCATTTCAGGGGTGGAAAGAGCGACCCATATTTGGGAAAATACGCTACATGAACTTTGCAGGTTGCAAGAGGAAATTTGACGTTGACGGATACATTGCATATGTTAAGAGGCTAGTAGGTGATATCAAGAAAAGGAAAGGAGAAACCTTGCTCAATAACAGGGCTAAGGAACTTCGCGGATTTTAGCTACCAAATTCGCTGAACCTTTGACATCAGAACCTACTAGTTTAGAATTTTCAAACTGGCTGCAAGTTTTTGAAGCTTTGATGCCAAGCTTGCTGCGTTCAAGTTGTATTTTATACCTTTCAGGGCATCATTAAGTGGTAGCTTTATTTAACTATCATACTGACTTAAAATCTAAGAAAGGAAATCTGAACAGCAACACTAGTTTGCTCTGGTACATGTATAACTTGAAATGCATTTCGATATGTTTATTTCAGACAGAGATATATTTATTTCAGACAGATTTATGAGGTGTTTAATAAAAACTGAATGAAATAATTTTAAATGCTTAAATAATCTAAATGAAAAAAGTTATTTGATAAGTGATATGTCTGAAATGTTTTTACTATTTTATCCCTCTGAAAAAATTCAAAGTTATTGTGAATTTATTTATTATTACTTAATATAATAGTTAATATATATGACTTGGTTCAAAGGCATATCTCCTTAAAGAGCATACCAAACATACTCTCTTTAGCGACGGATCTAGCGACGGTTTGGTCCGTCGCTAAAACTTTTAACGATAGACAACATATCGCGACGGACAAACATATAACGACGGATGAACCTATGACGACGGATCAAACTATCGTCGGGTCCATCGCTAAATAGGGTATGCTAGCTATATCTTTTAAAGAGACATGTTCTTGAACTTTATTCATATATATATATATACATATATATTTTAATTTTTGACTTATTTATTCAATCAAAAAAATTAGACTTAATCATTCAATTCAAAATAAACGCACACTACTGACCTATCACTACTGGCTACCCACATTGACCTAATGAAACATAAAATATTTACATCAAATTTTAAATAATTGAAATAATCAAAACTATACTGAACCAGTATTTACAAAATGGAAGCAAGCCCGATATCAATTGCTTTTCCAGCTTCGCAACAAACTCATCTTCAAATCTCGATATCATCCAATGAGGGGTCATTTGCTGTCAGCAACTTCATTTTCTGCAACACAACGTCAACCAGACACCATTAAAGATGAATGAACATTAATACAATCAGATACATTACTTTTATCTTCTATGCATTAAAATTATAAATTTCATTAGTAGGAATTTGTCACAGAGGTACCCCTAAAGGCCCTCGTAGCAGAAGCCCGATTGGATGCAACATGGAAGAGACTTGTTCTATACACCAGAGTCATCACTGTAATAATGCCTACAATTTTTTTCTGGACAAAATAAGACTTTCTATTATGAAAAGAGAAAATACAATCAGACAACAAGGACTACACCAACCCCATAGAAAGTGAAAATAAAAAGAAAATACTCAAGAAAGTACAGCTCTCAGAAACTCCGGGAACCTTCTACTCCTTTGAAATCTAATAGAAATTTCACATGATTTTTTCATTACTTATTATTAATGATAGATCCTCAAATATTTGAGAATGAAATATTGAAATGTAACCATCTCAAGCAATGTCTTCAACAGAAAATTTTACTTCTTTAGGAGGAAAAAACTAGATGTTACGAGCAATACAAGTCCTGCTATACTTTATGATTTAATATTTGATGAAGAAATTATTAAAAGATGAAAGCAATAAAGAGTCTACTTGGCCTGTCTAATAGAAAAAGAAGAAGAAAACAACTACTGCCTCAATTATTATCTACTATGAAAATGCAGCACAGCATGGATAAAATGTTTTAACCCCAAGTGTTCTAAGATGCAACAGGTTGAAATGTGATTGAAAGCTTTCCAGAAAAGGGATAGAAGTCACAAACCGTAATAAATTGCGGAGGATCATCAAGGCTAGATGAGCCTAAAATGACCTCTCTATTCAGCTTCGTTGTTAACTTGTGACAAACCCGCAGCTGAGAAAGAATAACAATTTAAAAACCTCTATTGCCATAGAAGTCAACCATACATTTTCAGCAAGATGAAATAATGAATATCAGTCAAAACCTCAGAGCGAGTTGCTCCACCAACGATGAAAACAAAAATGCGTTGGCCCATCTTCTTGAAATCACTTGATGCATGCCTCAGAATTGAATCACTTGCAGAGAAGGCATTCAAAATGAAATAAGATAAATACGAATGAAATGGAACTAAAAATTGCAGAGAGAAGAATATAACAGCCAAGGTGACAAATAGAGAAAGCTACTCGATGCTCCATTTAAAACTATTAGACAAGAGTACCAGGACTGTAGGATCGAAGGGCAGAACATAACCATGAAGGGGCTTCACATAAAACAAACATGAAAAGAATATATAAACTGAGATGATTGGTTGTATTTACAAGAAATTATGACAGGGAGTTGAAAGCTATGAGACATCTTCCCCAGGCGTGCAAATTCTTGATATGGTGGGGTATTTGATCCATAAAAAAATAAACAAGCTTCAACAAGCATACCTTGAATACCCATCATCAGATGTTCTAGGCCTAGCCCATGTTGCTGCTGTCTGTCTTGATCTCATTGAATGAGCAGCTGGTGGTTGACATATTATTGCTGATGCAGCCTGTGAGGTCCCATGGACAGTTGGATTTGGGTCATTCATACACGTGTACTCATTCTTTGATAGTTCACCTTTGCTAAGTTTTTCAATAAGTTCCTGAAAAATAATACACATGCCTTGAAATAGTTTACCTGTTGGTACTATTATTGAATTTTACTTTCCAATTTTAATGGCAAATTTCATATGAGAAACCTCAGGGTTGACTGAAAATATCTTGGTTAAATTCAACATAATTTATGGCCTTTTATGCTTACACATCTAATTACAAACTAATACATGCAGGAATATAAGAACCCTTCCACGTTTGAAATTATTGAAATATTTCAAATTGCGGATGCATTAACTAAGTGTTGGACATGCATCCAGAAGTATCTGAGAAGCATCAATATCCAACATGAATATGATGTTGGTACCTATTCTCCATACATGAATCCATGCTACTAAGATAACATATAGTGTAATATGTAGCTTACCTCTATCATAGGGTAAAAGCGCGATAATTGCCATGTCACTTCTTTACTGGAACGATCTTTTCTGAAAGTATGCTTTCTCTAAAGTAAAAGCAAGTAGAAAAGAAAAGGCCGTTGTATTGTTAGGGAGTAATTTATTAAACATAGAATAAAATAAATAAATAAATAACAGTAAAATCATATTTACCTTGTGAATATCAAACTTAAGGGCAAAGGTTCCAATTGAGCTTTTTTTTGTAACTGATGATCCCTCGAGCAATCTCATATTGTACACAGCATTCATATCGTCACGTGGTAGTTTTGCCAACTATAAGAAATAATAAGAAGAAATAGTAAGTATGTATCAACCTGATCCATGTAACGTATATTGTTAGCTGGTAGGCACGATCCTACTTAGACCTCAATTGAAGATGGACTAACTCAAGCTCTCTGAGTTTTTAACGTAAAAATTCTTATGAACTTGTGTGTTTGTGTAATATATTTATGTATAGGTGTAAGATTTATTTGTAATTAGAAATAGTTTTTAGAAATGATATAAGGAAGAAATTAGAAAAAAAAAAATTGAAATTGGGAAAAGTCACTTGTGTTCAAAGTCACCAAATAATGTCAAAAAATAAAAGTTGCAATCTGCAGCACATTGCTGGTGCAAAATATCATTTTCACCATCAGATCTGGAGAATACGTGGTATAGCAAAATTGGTAGAGATTCATTGAAATTAACTATTTTATCTGAACTGACTAATGATTGAACTTTGTAGACAGTGGGGAATATGCTGCAACTGGAGCAGTACTAAGGTGGCTTTCAAGAATGATGGCAAATTATTTATAACCCAAGTCATTCGGGAGTCTAATATACACCAGTATGTGCACATCCCCATGACGCCAACCCCCATACTCAACTTGAAGGGAAGAACATTGAATAATGATGTATACATGAATGACGTACTCCATCTGGTAAAAACACATCCTTAAATTTCTACATAACCTGGAATCTACTCAACTCATTCTATTTTTAATAATCATCATGTTCAAAATGGGGCTTAAATCGGGTATGCAATCATATGCTTGGATGTTGCAAACCTCTCTATCAATTTCTCTACTCAGATCATCCAGAAAGTTAACGAAATATAAAGAAGTGAAATAGGATACCTACTGTCCACCTGATTATCAGCCTTCAATTTTGGAAAGACAACTACACCACAAAGAGATCCCCAGTTACCTTTCTTCTATTATTTTCTTGGTCAGTACCTTTCCCACCATATAAACCATATACATAATTGAGCTATTATTTAGCACATTTTGGGAGACTTCGCTTGTTCAAGCGTTCTATAGTTTAAAGAGAAAATGTAAGGAAAATTGGATGCATTGAGTTATTAATAAAAGGTCTTCTTGTCCTAGACTCTGATCAAGCTTTGTATCAGTAATAATGACAGGGAAAAATGGAACTGAAAGTTAAATTACTCCATTCATCCATTCTTGTTCATAATATATATATTTTCGGTTCAGAATATAATACAAGAGATTAAATATTTGAATACAGTACTTTTTCAAAATTATTATTTAGAATCAATAAAGTAATTTACAAAAATAAAAAAATTAAATATTAGGAGTATAATATTTGGTGGATCATTAAATCTGTGCCACTTACATTGTTTTAAACGTGGACATATAAAATGGGGTGGAGGGAGTAGTGATATGAAAACAACCTACCTCCATCAATTTTGTAATTTTATCTCCCTCAAGCTTCTCACGGTGAATAGCGGCATAAATCATCAATAGGCGTAACTTATTTTCACGTGTCACATCCTGCATGGCAAAAGTAACTTCATATATATACACAGAGACAAAAGATTTATGCACATTTATTTTGTACAATAATTTCTCACTTGTTTTGTACGGAGAAAGTTGATAACTTCCTTAGTTCCTGCATCTCCAAAAACAAGACCCTGCTCTAGTTGACCCAATTCCATAAGCCCCAACTCCCTAATAATTTTGTTAATCTTAGCAGCTATCTGCATCAATAAATCAAGCTTACTTGAGCAGTCTTTCGTTACATGCATATATATATATATATATATATATATATATATATATATATATATATATATATTTCCGAAGAGGAATTAGTGAGAACTCTGTATATATTTAAATCAAGTAAATTTTTGTCGGAGTTAAATTGACCTTAGCAGATATTAAGCACTTTGTTATAAAGAAAGTTCAGTGCTCTTTTTCTGAGCTTGAGCCGTGGGAAGGAAAACTCAAAAGAAGAGAAAATATTAAGAGATTTTGAAGAGAAAATTCAAAACCATATTAAGAGAGAAAATGGAAGAGAAAATGTGAATTAATTAATTAGGAGAGAGATGAGAGAGAATTAATAGGGTAGGAAGGGTAATATGGAGAAAAGAAAATTTTATTACAAGGGTGTATTTGTAATTAGGAAAATAAATGGGACAGATGGAGTAAAATATGATATTTCTCAGCCACATTCTATCATTGAGAAGAAATGCAGTTGAATGTTGCTTTCTGGTAAAATGATGAGAAGTACATCTTAAAAACATATAAATACATACACACTCACAGACTCACATCAACATGGAGTGAAAGCTTGTCAATTTGTTCACTATATTGTGGCAAAGCTTGAACCATCTTTTGCAAGTCGCGTGTAGACAATTCCCCGCCATCTCTAGAAAAAAAGGAAAGAAAGAAAACATTTTGAGTGAAAAAACACGGCTTGAGAGAGTAACTAACATACAAATCAGATGATAAACAAACTCGAGAATATACAATGCTAAAATCGCCACAATTTATATGATACAATCTACAATTGCATCATTACAATTTAACCCTAGAATACAAAAACAGAACTACCAAAAAATCGACAGGGAAGCTTATGCATATTAGTTTAACAAAGCCAGTTAAAGTTGATGTGATTACTTTTAGTCACAATATGGATAACCAGAAGATTCGACTAATTCACCACCAGTGGAGAATAGATAGTACTATGAACCCCACTAAATTGGAAATTATTTTTTTCAATAAAACATTCATTTTCTTTAGCATTTTCATGTCTTCTGAAGTAAGAAATGGAAGTTTTTCAAGAAAGCACAACTCATTTTAACCTTGAACCTTGATGGATTTGTGCAGCTTTATTTTTTGACTTGAAGCCAATCATCTTCTCATGCAATCGTTCACTAGCCTGACAATGCAGTCATTGATCGAAGAGCAGCATTAATGATATCTTTTCAAGGCTAAAAAATTATTTATACTTCTGAGACTTACATCTGCTATATGCGAATGACAAAGCTCTAGCCATATAGGATCATGATCCTCTAAAAGGACATCTTTCTTTTCAGGAAGACCACCTGTTTTTCTTGGAACCTAAGGAGTATAATTACTTGATATACAGTCGCCAAAGAAGGTTCAACACACATTGGAAGAGCAATTAAAACATAAGATAACAAGATTCACCTCGTGCACATATTTATTTCCCTCCATATTTAGTAAATCATGGCACATGGCATCATACGTCCATTCATGTATTATAGGAGCAACCTGGGTTTGAAACAAGCATCTTAGAGCAAAAGAAATAGAGATGAATGCAATATACAAATCATAACCAAAACTTGCAACCAAGTACCTGGTCTACTGATCTATCCAGGATGAGCAACTCACAAGTCTCAGTTTGAGGGAAGTTAGGAAGGTTAGCTCTATATTTCATAAGACAATTCCAAACACCCGCAGCAAGCTTTGTAGGGACTAAATCACGAAATGTTGTCATTCTGTTAGGATCGAGGAATTTGGCAGCACGGTAGCGTACGAAAGGGAATTCCTGAAGAACCCAAATTTATATGGGCTTAATATATTACTCATACATAATAAATCAGGATTAAGAAGCTTCACTACATACCCGCAATGAAGCAAAAACTGTAGCTATGCGTGTGGCCATCAAGGTCAAACATTCATCCCTTTTCCTAGAACTCTCTGCATCTCCAAAAAGTTCTTCTAAAGCCCTTTCATTAGCAGTTATAAAACCCTATATTGTGGATATGGAAATTGATAAAATCATGATATACAGTTGTTTAGACCTATCAGCATACAAGGGGGGGAAAACTACAAAGCGGAAGATTCCAAATGCATACATATTAATTAATCAATCCTATAATTCCATCTTCAGTCTGTTGGTGAATATGATAAAAAATGAAGGTACTCCAAGTAACTTAAATATGTGCATGACAGAATCAGCATCACTTACCTGGCTATCTATAGCAAAGTACTCCAAATTCATCTGCATGTTTCCCACCCTAAGTAAGAAAATATGTTTAATCTACTCCACTAGAAAGAACTTAGCAGTTGAATAGGAGGAAAAAAAGATTCAAATTAAAGAAACCATCACCTCTCTCAATGCACCTATTCGAGATAATGCACTTGTGTCCCTTTTGATGTAATTAACCAGTTCTCGTGGAATAGGCGAACTAAAGAAGACAAAAGCTCTGAAAACAAAAGAAAAATGATAAGGCATAAAAACCTCAAGGAACTGAATAAGACCTTCAATAATGAAATAGCTTAAGTAAATGTAGATAGAAGATAGATAATTCACACACTTTTTGTACAAAGGCGATTTTCCAGCCATGTCGGACAAGAACATGACAACACTGCATATCATGCATATCAACAAAAGAAGCATATTGTTAGAGATAGAAAGAATTTATGGTTTATCTAGTTCACTTATTCCATCAATGCATCTGTAAAAGAAGACGCAGGCCAAATAATTTCTTTTCTCTCCGTGAAATAAAATAACATATTAGACTTTGGCAAAATCTAAAGAAGAAAATATAGCTAAGATATAATCAAGCAGTTTCAGGTATACCCAGATATTAAAGATAAATTTTACCAAGAACTACATGCTACCCCTTGTATCAAAGTAATGCAAAGATATTTATTATCAATGCTTACAAACCAAATTGAACCCAATATTGCAAAAGAAAAATATATAAAACATCAAAACAAAAGTCCAAAAAAAATAAATCAGAACTTCTCTTTGGTTGGCTGGATGAAGTATATGACGTGCATGGATGGTAATGGCTGCCTTCGCTTGTGTATGTCTTCCACCACTGTGGGAAAAAATCAGAAATGACACCACTTAAGCATGACACAAACAATTCAGAAAATCAGCCTAGAAATTTTTCATGTGTTGCATGCCTTACTAAGTAGAGCCCTAGAAATTTCACAAAGAAGAAAATTGGGAAGTCAAATTTTCCTAAGACTGGCATCTTATATCTTACATGAAACTCCTTCCTCTGTGATATCTGTCATCTTGCACGAGTACGACATTATTTTAACAGTAATTTTGTCCATGATGAGTACCTAGAACAAATGGTGTAAGAAATTTGACATGTTCAAAACTGAAAACTTCAAGTGAAAATAGAAAAAAGTTGTATAAGCTAAAAGATCATGACAAGTAATGAGACAAACAAAGAAATTTAAATGAATTGTAATATTGTTACAGCATAAAATGAAAGAAATACATTCTCTACATCACGTGTACGGTTTATTACAGAAACTAAAAACATAGCAACCAATTTGTTGTACAAAGAAAGAAGAAAATAAACAATAACCAGTAACTTCAAGTCTTCAACATGAAGTAGCCAAGAAATCAGGACTTCCTTCTTCATAAGACCAGGTAAGTATCTTGGACTTTAAGACTGGCTGGCATATATACAAAACAAGCATTATACTGTACACAAAACATGTGTCGTTGAAACACACTGGTGTAAGGCCCAAAACCAGCATATCAAGTTCCTTACTCTGCCTCTCCCATGTCCTGCCCTATTTCAGCACTGCAAATCTTAAAATTTTAAACCTCTGTATATCTGAAACATTTTTAGTACCCGCAGCTACTACCCATTTGAGTAATATTACTAAAACACACATAGATGGAGAAGACTAAAAGTACACATGTAGAAGAAAGTGATAAAAAAAGATAGAGTTCTAGCATCAATATAAGAGGAAAACATCTGACAATAAATATTCAAATTAAATTCACCAGCTATTCCACTATTTTTCGTTTAAAAGCTTTTGAAAAGTCTGGCAACCAATAAAAGTGCTAAAAGCTAATCTTACAATTAACTCCACTTCCAACTTTCTTTGGAATGAGAGTGTGACCAGGGAGGAGACTGACACCTCAAAGAGTTGAAAATTAATGTTAGTTTTTATTAATATCCAATCCCGATACACATACATGTTTCATTAGCCTAATGTTGGCTATTATAGATATCTAATAGTAATTACAGTAAAACTGTAAAATGGAAGGAACAAGTTGTACTATTTTTTAATTTCATATTTATGTGTCTATATTTATCAAAACAGTTCAATTGAATTCAGTGCTTGAGTTTCACACTGTACAATTTACTATTCAGTACTTAACATTCAGCAGCTTCAACTGGCTAGCACGCACATTTTTCAGTACTCATTTTCAATTTCATCGAAGATTTTAATTTTAGCCTATGGTAAGATTAGTTTCACTCTACATTATTAACTTCAACTTTAGCTTGGAGTTTATAACCAGCACAGTTGATTAATTACGAAACATTGAACATAGACCAATGCCAGGACGTAAGAGATTGGACAAAGCCCAATATTGCCGATCTTTCCAGATATTATACAAAACAGCTATTAGGTACCAAGAAGCAAGCAACATGAAAGATAATACCTTGCAAGGCAAGTGATACAAGGCAAGTTGCTAATACCTTCCAAATTGATTTTGAGTCCCCTGTTTTTGCAGATTGAAGCATTTCATTCAATAATCCTGCATAAAGTAAATAAAATATTCGATAGAATCCCGTCAAGAAAATTATCTGTTAATCAATGATAACATTCCCCAACAAGAAAAGCTATTTTCTGGTTCTAAAATGCCCCCAGTCTTCTGTTGCGTAAAATTATTAGGAAACATAATAAACTGTTCCATTTTCACTAAGAATTTTTTTTAAGATTGAAATTGTTAGCCAAACATGGATTTATTTTCGAGAAAACCAAGAACAAAAGCTGAATTTGAAGACAGGAAATAATATACATGTAGGAAAATGACATAGATGTTGACAAATCTCATGACAAAAAAATATTGGAACTTGAAACTCTAAAAGCTGGGTCCTCCTTAATTCCAATTTATACCATGCATCTACATAACTTAGATATTTTTTATCACATAAATTTATTGTGATATGTATATGGATGAAGTACAAAAAAAGAAATTGTATAGTAACTGTTGGATATTGATGGCCTTCGACGCGTAACGATGCAAAACTTAAAAAATCTGTATTGCTGAATATATTTCCATTTAAAGAATATAAGTACCAGCTTAACAATTAACCTGAAACTTAATTCGAACTGAAGAATTCTATATATAATATATATATATATATAGAGAGAGAGAGAGAGAAAGTAGAGAGAGACTCACGATCACGGCTAATTTGCCTGAAACTTTTATACTCGCTGCCCTGAGATGAGGAGGTATCGGAATCCGACATCGACATGGTGATTCAAGCTCTAATTCTTTTCTCTCTCACATTTTTGCCCAAGCCAAATAAAAAATTCATTTTTGACAACACTTGAATTAATATAATAATTGTAAATTATTTGAAATAAAAAAAATTAAAACCCTTAATATTATATAATTTTTTAAAATATAAATATTATTAGGAGTTTTAAAAGAAATTAAAAAAATTATTGCAAATAATATATCATCAAGTTAAATATATTTCTTTGTAATTTGATTACGGCATAAAATACCTCAGTATGTGGTGAGGCCCAGTGCTCTCTGCAGCTTGTTTTTATCTTTCAGTGGATTGTAAGGTTGGTGGTGGATAATAAAATTCAGAAAATCAAGCATCAATAATTCTTCTATTGTTTCCAAACCGCCACAAAAATTAATTTTTGTTTTATAGGAAAACTCAGTCAATTGGACACCGTGAAGTGGTTGGCGGTAGAGTACTGCTCCGTTTCTTTCCCAACGATTATTAGGGTTTTGACGATTTAAGCCGGTAAAAATGGCTGCAATCAGAGCAACAACCAACATGATTGTTAGAGATATCTTCCGTCCATCCTTGTCCTTGGCATCTGTGCCCGTGTTCCGTTCGATGTTGCCAAGCTTCGGCATCAATCTTCGCCTCGTGTCACGTGCCATGATGATCAGCTACAGTCCAGCTGTCCGGTGCGCCGCCGGCGAAGGAGGACGGAAGAAGGCATCGTCACGGTTGTCTCAGGTTCAGCAGATATTGCATGAAGCTCAGGAAAGAGCTCTTTCTGCGGGCAACGAACCTATCCCCAAAATCACTATAGGTACTTCAGTTAAATTTATTACATTTTATTGTGCAATTAAAATGAAATGTTGCTAATATTAGTTGGATGAACTGTAAAATGGTAATTATAATTGATTAAGTGCTTCAGTCATGTGATACGTCTGATGGCAAACATTGATAAAGATTATATATTGCATATACTTCTCATTTTATTTATTTATTCTGCAGTACTAAGTTCATGAACAAGGTAATATTCCCTGTCTTAAGTTGGTATGAGGATTTTTCTAAGGTGGACTTTCATTTTGGGATGCTGTAATTAATTTCCTTTCTGAATGGATGGTAGCTTTAGCACCTGTTGGATTCATCCTGATAGTGTATTTTGTGGTTTAGCTTCTGGAGTCATATTTGTTTAGCCACTCCAATTCCTAAAGTTTCTTCCAGCTCTGCTTATATTTTCTTCCTGGAAACCCACACTTTCCTTCAGGATAGTACTTCACAACCACAACTAAGCCCCTCCAAATTCAAGCTTCCTGGAAAACTAACTTTCCTTCAAGATAGTTCTTGGTGACTTCACCTAAGCCCCTCAAATTAAGCGTCTGCAAAGCTTTTGCCTTTTTCCTCTCTTCAACTCTTTCTCGAGTCCTTTCTACTTTTCCCCATCTTTCTGATGATAGCATTGGGGGCGTTTCTTGAAATATACTGTTAGGTTTCCACACAGAGTTAACATTCATCAAGTAATATTGTTGCTGATTAGTATACCGGAAGTTATGGTTAAATGTGTAATTAATTCTGTTTGTTCTAGACTTTGTTTCTCTTGGGTAGTTCTGGCCTTTGCATAGTTAAAAATATATGTAATGAAATGACAAGTTATTGAGCTAATTGTATCAACTTCCGGTTCCCTCGTATCTCCTTGTTTTCTTTTGTTAACTTATAGTGAATTTCTTGCTTTATATGATGACTGCTTAGGATGCATTATAGTTCTTTCATGGCCGTATCATGTGACATGTTCCAGTAGGTGTTCTAGCTGTTAGTTTCTGCTAGAAAACTTGAGGGCGTTGTGGCAGTTTGAAAATATTTAAATTTTGATGGGCACTTTCTTTTATAAATTTTTTGTGCGTGTATGCAAACCCAAGAGAGAAGTAGCAAAAATGTAGTTTTTCATATTTGGATTATAAATTGGGTTGCATTCGTAATTGAAGACGGTTGGGGAAATTTTGCAATTGTGTTTTTGGGTAGTTAGTAGAAAATGCTTTGCTTTTAAACCAATTTCTGAATCTCTGATGTTAATAACAGTGGCTTCTTCGATTTTTTTATTTTTTATTTTATTATTATTATTTTTTTAATATCAGTGGCTACTGCAGCAACATGTTTTGTAATGTAGATATAATATTTATTTGAGCTCAATGTCCTTCTAATATATGCAAGTTTTGTTTGATCATTTAGACCACGTCACTGTGAGCTTTGCTAGAAGTGGCGGTCCTGGAGGTCAAAATGTCAATAAAGGTTTGTGGAATCTGTCTTCTAAACACATTAAAGAATTGTGCTGCACCTACTGTGGTGATTTAGGGTTTTTGATTTCTTCTTTCCCTTCAATTTGTCAAAGATTATGTATTCTTTTTCCTTTTATCTTTGATCTCCAGTAAATACAAAGGTGGATATGCGATTTAATGTTAAAGATGCACAATGGTTAAGTGACAGGGTCAGGGACAGGATTATGCAAGCGGTTAGTTACTGGCATTTCCGCTCATGTTTTCTTATTAAGAATCTGATATATGATTGTATTTTGGAGAATTGAGTGAATTTTCCTACCTTTGGTTTTCAGACATAGTTTAACAAGTGATGCGCCCTCTAGAAAGTTCATATGGATTGCTTTATTCTCAAATTGATGACTTACGACACTAGAAAATTTGATTAGTTTTCTGCTATAAATCCTCTCCAAGCAGGAACAATCTTGTAGCATTTGGACATCATCAATTAACATGTCATCTAGTTATTCAAATTTTTTCATGTCATGAATAGGAAAAGAATCGGATCAACAAAGATGGGGAGATCGTGATTTCTTCAACAAAGACTAGAACACAAAAGTAACCTTCTGCTATCTACTTCTCTCTTGTTCTTTGTTTCTGTGTTGAGAAGGTAATTAGTTACATGCTTATATTCTTCTACAGGGGTAACATTGAAGATGCTTTGGGGAAACTACAGGTACTAATATTAAAAACTAAAGGTATTAGTGGACACATATCTGCTTTATATATTCTTGTGTGATATGATACCAATGCCATCATCATGCTCAAATTGTAAAAGTTATCCGAGTGATGTGGACACTTCAGTTAAAAGGAACTGCATCATGTTCAGTCTTTGTTATTTTTCATTATGTGGTGACCATGTTTTATTGTTTCATTTTTGCCTGTGCATACTTGTTCAGTATTTTTCGTAACTTTCTTAGAATTGATAAAAACAGGCAATTATTGATGCTGCTTCCTATGTCCCACCACCTCCTTCAGAAGAGCAAGTAAAGAAAATTGCCAAAATGTGAGTACTTATTGAGAAATAGTATTCTTTTGATTTCTTATTCTAGTCTTGGTGCTTTGTGGCCTTTGCCCAACTTCTCAAAACATTTATTTATAATTTCCCCGCAACTTCTGATAGGGTCAATAGTATTGTGAAGGATGCAATTAATATATACTTTTGTTTTATCTTTATCCAAAAGAGCCGCTATTGGAGAGCATAAAAGACTGCAGAACAAGAAGGTCCTTTCCCAAAAGAAAGCTTTCAGAAGAGGCCGAGACAGTTACGACTGAGCTAAGCCAGCACATGTCCTTTATTGCGTGACATTTTCTACTCTACATTGAGAGTAAGCTTCACAACCATTGACTTGCAATTAAAGTTACTTGTCTTTGGAATACTATGATCTTATGGGCGAGTAACTGGTGACAACATTGATGCTGAGTTTTCAACGGTTGACAAGTGAAGGGATCTACTGGTTTAGGAAAAGCAGAATTTGGGAAGGAAGATAAAACTGCCATGTTTTAATTGTTATTATAGAATTAGGAAACTTCTCATACACTTGTTTATTATTACTGCACCAAATGCTATAAACGAATTTGTGAACAAATAAACATCAACAGAATGTGACAGTAAAACGTGACCTCTCTTTATTTGATTTATCTATTAAGTTGCAATTAAAATTACGTCGGAAATGAGATTACGAGTTTGGTGTTCTTTTTCATTACATTTACTACTCTCTTAGCCTGTATGAGGCATTGTCATTGTTTTTTTGTTATTTTATAATTTTTTGTGTAATTCAATAATCTTTTATGTATAATAATTATTGAAATTTTATAATTAAATATGTAATAAATAATAGCATGTCACTTTGTAGATATCATAGCAATTTATATAAAAGTAATAGTATTGTTCAGACATATCATCATAATGTGAAAAAGTTTAAATCAAACATTCAATAATTACTAATATTATTGATGCATGCATGTGGGGTTTTATTTATTTATTTATGTTAATGAACAATTATTTGTGTTGAAAATCACAATAGTTCATTGTTCAAACTAAATGTGATTGTGATAAGATGTATTTGTGAAAGGTGAAAAATGAAAAGACATGGGTATTAAGCAAATGGGTTTGGAAAGGTATAATATAAACATCAGTGGGAACCATAAATTTTCATCACCACTGCCGATCATGGCCATGGTTACCAGCTAATTGAAAATCGGTGGGGGATTTGAATTGAGCTTTAATAGTCTTGTACGGAAGTAAATGGGGGCATTCTGATGATGTGACGCTTTAATGAGAAAAAGATCCAGAGAGATGTTGATATAACAAAAGAAGAGGGAGGTTGCAGTAGACAAATGGACTTTGTTGATATTGGTTTCCTTTCCAATTATGCGAATAGTTACATTACCTGCCAATATCTCAACGATGGCAACCAAAAGAAAATTGAAAGGAAGGTCAGAAATCCTGTGCTTTCTTTCGTACAAAACATGTACTCCTACTAATAACGACCATGACTACTATTCACACCAACAGTTTCTTCTCCATCCTTGAACGTTTCCTCATTTGTATAGTTTATAATTATTAAAAATATATTTTTATTCCTTGTTTACTCTTAAAATAATAAATTATTAATTTAGTAACGAGGACGTGACATTAAAACTGAGATGAAGACTATTATCTATGAAGTTTAGCTAACATGTCAAAGGGGAAAACTATTTTACTACTAGTATTTTTTGTTAGTTTCAGTCTGACATCAGCGATGATTGTTGTATTGCTTATCGCTTGCTGCGGATGGGTTGGTCGTGAAACTAACAAAAACACACGTATGCATACATATGATAACACATGTCAGAGTACTTTTGAAAAAGAATTATCAGCTGATGAAAATGTAGACACTTATAGTTATTATGCTATTTGGGTGATTTGAATTGCTTTTCTGCTATTTTCATGCACAAGTATCTGGACAATCATACATTCTCATACAAAAATAAAAAAGGGCAAAACAGTAACGTCAAATTAATTTTCATCACTAATCTGCATATCCAAACAAGAAAACAAAAGGAAAAAAAAATAAAATGGAATTTTGTATTGTGATTGTTCAGACCAAAAACTTGATCCAACCACAAAATTGAATAAACTTCATCTCCTAATCAAAAACTCTTCACCAGACTGCCTATCAATATGCTTAATCCATCTACTCTCACCCTTTCTACCTGAACCCGAACCTTTTGCCCCACCACCGGCTCCTACATGTGCAATATCAAGTCCCTTCCCTACCGGCAAAATCACGGTCCGCACGAGCCGCGATCCCCCATCAACAACGCCACGCCATCTAAACTCCGACTTTGAGCCGCTAGCATTCTTGCACACTAACACCGCGCCCCTTTGGCCTAATTTAGCCACCCTCAATATTCTTGTGAAGTCATCGTTTTTACAATTCACCAGTAGAAAATCTATGCCTGCCAACTCCCGGAACGCTTCCTCCGGCTCCCCTACAATAACCTCCGGCGACATACCGGCCTTTTCCATGCCTTCCACGTACTCGGATCTTGACAGCAAATCCGGGACTATACACACGTGTCGTCCACATGTGTGCCGGCTTGCAATGGCAAGGCCAATGCTTGTTGTTGTCACTCCACCCCTTGACCATGTTTCTACCATAAGTTTAGCATTCCACCCTGCAGCCATGGCGGATACGAGCTCTGCTACGCTTGATTCTTGGAAATTTTCACACTGCATAAGGAAATTCAATCAAGAGATATGATTGGATTAAAAGTGAGAATATATGAAAGATATAATAAAGGTTACTAGAAACGCTGATCGACTGGAATAAAACCTCCCAACCACGATTTGAATTATAGTACAGAAAGCAGGTAACAAGAGTTTCCTAGAAAGCCCGATTTCAAGCTTTGGAACCAGATTTAAATTGAAAGAACATTTACTCTTTCGCATAACTAAAATTATTTTGTTAAAATAACTCAAATTATTATTTACTTACAGATTTAACGGTGTCAAGATAAGCTTTTGATGCTATCTCCGGTGACCAAACGAGCTTCATTTTCTTCTTCTTCTTCTTATTATTCTTGTTTTTGCGGTTTTTTTGGTGGTGTTGAAATTTGGTGGGGAACGAATGGGTTTTAAATGAGAGAAAGAGTGGGATGATTAAAGAGGGTGTGTATGTCAGAGCGTTGACAATTGAATCCGCGCAATTCCGACGTGTTGTCTGGATTGGGATTAAAATCAGTGGATGAGCTAGCATAGCACCAATGGTTTTTCTTTTCTCTTTTTCTTGCTAATAAAAAAGTCAAACAAACAGCTCATATTTATATATATAACTTCATTTGGCAACGCTAAAGAAATATACTTCCTCATTTGGTTGGGTCATTATTATTTATTTACTTAGCTTCGGATTACAGGATGTGGATTACTACTTGGTTGTAGATTGTTGGACATATTAACTATAATTTATTATTAAGAAAAGGAAAAACTTAACGCGGTATTACATAAATTAGTTTTCATTTGGTATACATTATGCCTGTGTAAATAAAAAAACTTGTAAAATAATAATAACAGTAAAAAATTGTAAAATATTTTTTGAAATATTATAGAGAGAATAAATTACCAAAATTTCCTTCAAAATTTTATTGTTTGCCTTTAGAGTATGATTTTTTTTTTTAATTGTGTTCCTTCAAATATAATTTTTTTTATAAAACTTTAGCGGCTAGGTGGTTTGGTTCAGGCAATAATAGGAACCAAAGGTGGTTTTGCTATAGAAATTACCAGTTAGTGTGAGGCGGTGAGCTATAGCCAGCCGCCAATTTGGTTGCCCGACCAAAAAACCACGGAGAATATGTCCTCCCGGCCGTTTTCTGTTGACCAACTCTACCAGACAAATCCGGTAGGTGATACCCACCACCGGCGACAGACCATATGAGGTCACACATTCAAACAGAAGCTTTGACTTCGAACTTCTTTTGCAAATAGTCGTAGCATGCATAAAAAATTAGAATTGAAGTTCCTGTCACCTCACCAGCTGATGCTTTAGATTATACATGATCAAATTATAGTGACTGTAGTTGGATATGTTATTTTGTTATATGGAACTTTTTGTTTGTCAATGGGAATCAATTTTATGTAGGCAGACTTCATTTGAAATTACATTTACCCTAATTATTCTCGTCAAATATTGGTGATTTGAATTATTATCTTTGTTAACTAACTTTTCAACAAGGCATAACTTTCAACTTTTATCATGCTATGTAATTCGTTGTAAGCTCTAACTATTTTTGCAACAGCCACAATAATTTTAGAATTTAAATTTTAAAGCACCATCTCGGGCCTGGTCTAGCTAAATTGGACCATTTGATATGTACCAATAGGTGTGAGCAATGTGTAGTTTGAAACTCAAATCACATATGAAATTACTTAGGTGCGATTTGATAAATTCAAAAACTGCACATAAAACCGCTTGTGATTTGTTTGGTGCGGTGCGATTTTGAACTGTAAAGTGCAATTTTATTTGGTGCGGCTTCGGTTTCAAAACCAATTGAACATATACAAAAAATTATGACTGAACTAATGTAGACACCGAAAGAATCACCTAATTTTCAAGTGCAAACAAATGCGTATAGAAGATATTAGAATAACTACTTAAGAAGAAGTAAAGCAAAACTATGGCGAATAGTTATTTATAACTTAAAAGTAAATAATGTATTGCTTATACAAGAAGACCATCACTATTGAATTTATTTATCTTCATTCACGTTATAATGAAACTCTGTAATTATAAAAATATCACTGACAATCAAACAATAAGAAATTTGATTAGTTAAGTAAAATTCATAATTAAAAATTTTCAAAACTACAATTAATACTCATACGAGAGACAACTGTAGAAGTTAATGTTATGCTAACAAAGGACAGGAAAAAAATATAATAAACACCATGCAATTTTTTTTTAAAAAAAAAATTAAAATGATGTCATTTTTGCCATTATTGGTGAGATGCAGTAGACTGCAGAAACCGAAACTAAACCACAAATATGATTTTTTAATTCTCCTAAAATCGTCGTATATGCTAGAACCGTTAGTGCGATTTAATCAATTTTTTATACGATTTCGAGGTCAAATTCAATTTTTTGCTCATACCAATATATCAATCTCTTTATTTTTTTGTTGTTGAAGAATAAACTTAAATATTAAATTTTATAAACGTAAAGAGCACGTCTTTAAATTTGCGAAAAAATATTTACTTTTAATTAACACCTAAGGTGACCCAAGGCTATTTTCACCATTGAGACCAAGAAAAAAAAAAAAGACTGCGCAAAGTAAGAGAAGTTATCTTTAAAATAGCTTTCTAGTATTTAAATTTCAATTCACTCAGAAATTTCATCAAACACGCACGGATCTATATTCTCTTGAGTGTAAGAATTGTCATCCTTTCTCAGGCTAGAGTCACCGAGATGTCCACCACGCGTTCGCAAAATAGGAAAACCTGATTACACTTGTCAACAACCCACCTTCACATGCCACCTACTCCAAACCCCGCAGCTTAGGGAAGGTTTCTGTATGATATGTTTATATACGCCCCCTGGCCTGTAGAGAAGCTTGATAGATCCGGGTCTGGACCCGGTCCAAACCCGGATGAACTAGAGTTGTTTGCTTGCTGATGTAGATGAGTCTGTATTGGATGAGCTATTGGACACCTTGAAGACGTAAGTTGTGTCTTTTTTTTGCTAGTAGTAAGTTGTGTCTTTTAATCGGCGATATACATTGTTCTGGATATTGCTTAATAATTCTCCCATTAGGAGTCTAAATTTTGAATCTTTCTTTGATATTTTCCCATGCTTTTCTAATAACAAGTATTCAAATTTAGCTTTGTAAATAATATCTAGCATCATAAAGTTAACTAATTTTCCTAATTAAGATGATATTATACAGGGAGGTGACTAGAGATTCCACCCTGGGAGAGTCTTCATCTTTCATGTGTACTTTAATTCTTTATCAAGAAGACACGAGTTAAAATACCCAAATACTCAAGAAGACATAAAAACATAATCTTCATAATTGCCCAACATGAGATTTTAGCATTTGACCTTCTGAAATTCTGTTATGTAGTGTGTCAAAATACAAGCTGAAAAGCTTATTTTGGAAGTAATTTTATCCATTTGTTAAGCAGTCTCTTTCTAGTGACTTGGTACATGAACTCATCCAGTGGAGCTCCTAAATGAATGCAGTCTACTTTGAGAAAATTCACGATTTCACTCTTATAAGGCCATGCAGAGTGTTTTGAAAAAAAAAAGAAGGTAACTGAATATGGCAAGCAGCTTATATAAAAAGGTTATGAAAACTAAATTTTATCGGAGTTTTTATACCGAGTTCAACTGGTTGCGAAGGAGGAGGATTTCCACACGTAGGCCCCACATAAGAACCAGTCATGTACTTTCATAATAGTTAATATGTAGGCCCTACGTGTGTAAATATAAAAAATTATTGTGGAAATGTCTGAACTTTCAAAAAGGCATTGCTAGAGAACAGTAGGTTTTGGTAGCCATTATACATGGATGATATGGTTTATGACCCAAGCGCTCTGGTCTGTTAGTTTCTGTTAGCACTCTCTTGCTCTCAAGTGTCAAGAATAGTGCAGCAAATATTGTGGACACGTAAAATATTGTACAAGGTATCCATAGGTCCTTAAATCTTAAAGCTTTGAGATTAATATGTTTCATTCTGCTTTTTATGAATTATTTTCATATTAGCTCTCACCGCATTAGCCAGGCTTAGAAAGATCATTTGGGACAATGTTGCTTCTCTACCAGATATCAAAAGCTGCTTGAACTTTCTATTAACTTATTGTTTGTGTTAGTGTTGTAGATACCAGTTGAGATCTAAGGTTGATATTGAGAGTGTAGCTAAGGAATTCTCTTGTTGGCAACGGTATGGTGGGAATCTAACTGAAAACATGTCATGTGTAGAAGAACCAGAGGCTTCTGGCATCGGCTATGGTGGCAATGTGGATCGCTCAGGCATTTCAGCTGCATGAGGAAATAATCTTGGATGGCAATGGTACAATGATCTGAGATTGGAATGTCTTGGATTTAGGGGCATCTTTCCGTTGGACGCGTAAGTTCCCATGACCTTGGCTACCTCTAAGATCTTTTTTTCATAAAATTTGGCACATTATATAGAAGCTTGTAAGAATATGCCTAGTTCCCAGAAATATAATAACTGAGCTCCAGCTTATGGGTGTGAAGTTTTTAACTTTCAATTTGAGTTTGTGATTAATTTTTGTAGGTGAGGCAATTCCTTTAGAATACAAT
The DNA here is from genome assembly GCA_947179155.2 of Hedera helix. Taxonomy (NCBI): domain Eukaryota; kingdom Viridiplantae; phylum Streptophyta; class Magnoliopsida; order Apiales; family Araliaceae; genus Hedera; species Hedera helix. The sequence goes on from OX359286.1 coordinate 38,434,594, forward strand.
CTTGCTGGTCTGAATGCCATAAGCTTTGACAAAGGGTTCTACATTGGTCAAGAAATCATTGCTCGAGCACATCACCGTGGGGTCATTCAAAAGCGCTTGATTCTGTTGAAGTTTCTTGATGATAGTAGAAAAGTTAGAACCTCCTCCCTTTTATTCTCAAGGACATTCAGTCATCTCATATTATATTAAGCATTTCCTATGTTACAGAGTTGGAGCAGAAAGTTGCTCCTGGATCAGAAGTTGTGGTAGCTGCATCTGGCACGGCACTTGGGTCTCGTGGGCTTAGACTTTTGTGCCTTGAAGAAGCCTTCAAAGGGTCAGGAACCTTGATAATAAAAGGACAGGAAGATGTGAAGGTTGAAGCCATTAAACCAGAGTGGTGGCCAGCAGAGTGTTCTCTAGATAATCAACTGCACAGCGAGGTTGCTCAGATGTTTATTTGGGGGAAAAGCCGTCCCTTTTACACTTTAGTGCTCCTGCCATTTTTGTATTTATGCATGTGGGAACGCAGATCATTTATTTCCCTGAGAAGAAAATAATCAAATTCAGATATGATTCTAAAATAGTTGTGGTGTCACATTATTTAGCAGTACAATAGATGAAATAAAAATTTTGATTTCTGGCTAATTTGTGGGTTAGGTACCTGGCGAATTTCATATTTGCAGTACTATACTATTGGCTTTGTGGATTTTTCTTTCTGAGAAGCGTCCAAATAGAAATATCTATATATATCGGTTCGTTGATAATATCTGCTTAAAGTTTAGTAGTTAGCAGAGTACTCAGCATCGCGTGAAGAAGGATCAAATGCATGTCTAATTTGACGATAAATTACAAGAAGCAATCAAGAAAGAGATTATTTCCTATAGATTTCCTTTCCACCAGCTCTACTATACACACTGTAAATCTATTTAATCATTAACAATCATAAATGTTGCCTAGATTTTGTATCACTGCCTTCATGGTTGGCCTGCATTCTGGAAGCTCATCAGTGCAGACCAGTACAATCTTTGTTAATTTAGCTGCCCCAGATTTAGAGAACTTGTCATTCATATTTGCATCAACGAAATCATTGTATCTGCAGGACTCAGCTGCCAGTCGCATCGAGTTGGTGAGATTTGTTTTACCGGATAGAATCTGAAGGATGATCACCCCAAACGCATAAACGTCGCTCTTCTCTGTGAAACGGCCTGTGGTAATGTACTCGGGAGCCATGTATCCCAGAGCAGCACTGACCTTTAGGGCTGAGAATACAATATCATCAGCAAGGATCTTTAGAAGTCCAGAATCCATGATTATTGGATTAAACTGCTGGTCAAGTAGAACTTTCTCAACAGATATGTTTTGGTGTACTATTGCAGGTCTGTTTGTTTCATTTCTGTGTAAATATCCAATACCTGGTCCAAAAAAGTATAGAGAAAAGAAAAGAAAAGAAAGATTATTAAATGATCACTTTTACTTCTTGAAAAGCATATTCACATCATTTTCATTTAACAAATTCCATTATGGTGGAGTATGGTAGTATACTAACCTTTTGCAATCCCAGTGATGATAGAAACCCTTGTCGGCCAGTCAAGAGTGTGGCTGCTTCCATCTGCCAAGTCCAGATATCGTGAAAGATTTCCTCTAGTAGCAAAATCGTAGATGAGAAAACATTCACCCCTGCCCATTGAGCAGCAAAAACCTCGCAGTCTAGCGAGGTTTTCATGTCTGAGAGAGGTCAACAAGCGCAATCCATTCATGAACTCAACTTCCTCCGATTTACAGCTGATCACATTAATGCTTTTTATAGCTACAACCGATCCGTCTTTTAATATCCCTTTGTAGACAGCAGAGAATTTGCTCTTCCCCAACAAATTCACCTCCGAAAAGTACTGAGTTGCAGACTCAACCTCTTCCAAATTGAACTTGAACCTCTGTAGAAACTCATCAGAATCCTCACTGCCAATCTGATAACTAATCATTGGATCCCATTTATTACTATACTCGAGAGTTACAAGTGGAGAGGCACTTCTTGAGTAAAAATCCTTGGTCTCGTCGGCGCTAAGCCGATCATCAGAAGTACCACTACCATCAGATGTGATCCCAATTTTCTGTTTTCGCCTACGGTACTGAAATACACACAGAAACCCAACAACCATCAACGTAATACTGGCTATAGTCACCCCAGCAACAATGGCGATTTGAGGGAGTTTTGATGATTTTATGCAATGGGTTGGGTTGCAATGGCCATTAAACTTAGCATTCATGGGGACATGTTTTGGAGTGCCATTTGCTATTGGTTGTGCAAATGGTTCAATTTGGTTAATGTTTGTATCATCCCAAGAATGGCAAACTCTCAATGAAGAGAACCCAACACCGCATAAGCCAGGATTGTTTTCGCTGTTGAATCCTCCTTTTAATTTCTTTAAAGCTTCATTTAAAAAGAGAAAGAGAGAAAAAGAAACCCATCATTTTGAGCAGATACGAATCAAAAATGGAGTTCTAAAAGATTATTTAAGGAGATAATTTTGGAACCAACTTACCTGGAGGGACAACTCCAGAGAGAGTGTTGTTTCGAACATCTAGAACCTTCAACTGAGGGGAATTAGCTAATTTAACAGGAATGTTACCAGATAGCTGATTAAAGCTCAAATTAAGCCAATTTAGCATCCCCAGGTTCCCTATGCTGAGGGGAATTGGACCAGTTAATCTATTATGTTGAAAAGTGACAACACTTAGCTTCTGTAAATACCCAATCTCCGTTGGTATGCTTCCATTCAACTGATTATAACCTAGCTCCAGAACTAAGGAAACAACAAATTCACACTCTGTATAAGCTGACATTGCAAAAAAAAAATTAAAATGAGAAATTACCAAAATCATGAAAGATTTCTTTTTTCCAGATTACCAATTTGTTAAGCTAATTTACAAGACAAAACAAATAAAACTGCTTAATATTTTGAAACTTTTTTGTTATAATTGGATCTGTTTGATTTTGTTTTACAGTTTAAAACCAACCATTTCCTCAAAAGGAAAAACCTTGAATTTTCATGCAAAATTCAAACTTTTGGCTATATAGCTGATGCCCAAATCAAAAATTCAAGAAACACTGCTTAATTTTCACATAAAATTCACTTCCAAAACAACTAACAATGCTCAAAACAGGGCGCATAAAAAAGTTTTAAAAAAAAAAGAAGCCATCTTTTTGGGGATACAATTACTAACCTTGAAGACTAGCCATGTTCCCAATCTGTGGAGGTATAATCCCAGAAAGATTGTTCATATTGAGATAAAGATCAGTCAACTCAGTGAGATTGGAAATCTCTTTTGGTATCTCTCCAGACAAAGAGTTGAAGTGCAAGTAAAGACCCGATAAGCACTTAAGTCCGGCCACCGCCGGCGAAATCCTTCCATGGAGACCTTTAGCCTGCAATGAAATGTTAGAAACCTTAAGATGCACATTACAAGCCACACCGTCGAATGACCCAACACTACATGGGTCCCCCTCATTGGTCCAAGATTTCAAGAACTTGTTATCTGGATCCAGAGACAATTTTATCTCCATTAAAGCTCTCAGCTCCGCATTTCCATTGATGTGATTTGGAAGGGAAATTGTGAGAAAAAGAAGGAAAGTGAAGAGAATATTATGGGAAATTTTGTGCATCTCTGTTTTTTCTTTTTGTCTTTTTAATGAAAACAGAGTGCTGAACGAGATTATGTTACTTTCTCCATTCACATGATAGCTAAGTTTGAATTCTTGAGTTACAGGCCCGGAATTGAATTTTTGCTGGCTTATTTACCGAGCAGAATGAGTAATGGGAACAGACACAGAGAGAGAGAGAGAGAGAGAGAGAGTTGAGAGTGTGAAACTGGAAAGTTTGTAGACTTTTATTATGTACACCTACCTCCATAACTGAGGCTGCCACTGACACATGATCATGCATGGACATTCTACTAGGTCAATGATTACCGTTAGATTAGATTGTGGACTGTGGAGTACCTTTTTTTTCTTTTTTCTTTTTTTCCTTTTTCTTTAATATCTTCTTTAATAGTATGGATTTGCTATTTATGTCTGTCTTCCCCTTGCACATGAAAGATTGGGATGTGAGAAAGAAAGCTATTATACTAGGAATTTTTTTTGAAGTTTTTAGCCCATCTCTGGAAAATAAATTAACTTCTTTGAATTGCATGGACAAATGTATTATTACGGTATATAATATGAGCTGCTATGCAAACTTTAATTAACCATATTTTGTGTCCTTTTAGTGTATCATATTATTATATGTGCTTAGAAATATTCTTTAAAATACTTTCCGAATTAGAAATATATGTATTTTTTGTTAATTTCAATATTATAGACAAATTTTTTTAAGCTATTGACATAAATCCTTATTGAGATTGAATATCATCATGCTATCACTACCATAATTCAAACTACCGTTAGAAATAGTTTTGAAAAAAAGTAAAAAATCATCCTAAAAAGTCCATGAGAAAGTATTTCTTCGATTTAGAAATATTGTGGCTCGAAAAGTCAGAGGATTGGATAACCTAACTTGGTTCGCATAACATGGCCAACTACATGAGTTGACTAATAGCACAAGGGCCTAAAAAATTTAGGAGGATTATTAAAGAAATTAGGGCTGTAGATTAATTAGCCAGTGCAATTTATAAGCTTAGAGACATTTCCAAGAATTGAGGAGCTAAAATCGACTTATAGTCCATCATTTTTCAGGAGGACAATGTAATGAAGTCCTTAAAACGGGTACAACAAGTCTTGGTCCCCAAAGACAAAGACCGACACTTCCTTAAATTATTATTGGCTCTTAATCTTGTCCTCCATCAGCGCAAAGACATCACAATTTGGTTTACAGTATTAGCGACTTGTTACAAAAGTTAACTTCTGTTATATCAATTTTGAGTTTGTTATGTCATCGCAATTAGTTAGCAAAAATGAATAAGTATAAGTGCACAACATCTAAATACTACATTCATCTTAATTATTAAAAAATAAGGTATATTGTGATCCGTGTCATATCTCATTTTTAATGATTAAGATAAATATATTATTTGATTTTATATTTGATTATTGTATATGTAAATTTGTCCAACAAGTATTTAAGTTTAAGTCCTTTTCTCTCGCTTGTTCGGGAAAAATTGGTTTATTATGCCATCAAGTCCAAATAAATGTGATGAGAAAATTGTTTTCTTTGCCTCACCTACCCATTTAACTGGAGTAACTCCTTTCATTCAAGAATATCTGGCCAAGAACTTATGTTGCATAACGTCTTTTATTGAACTTTTACTATCACCAAGCCTATTATCATTAAAAGTTGTAGTGAATCTTTTTTGTAAAGTGAAATAAGAATTACCCGTCAATGATGCTGGACATATATATATATATATATATATATATATATATATATATATATATATATATATATATATATATATATATATATATGTGAGGAGTAATTCATAGTAATTATTTCTTATGGATCAAAAATAGAAAAATAACATCTACTCTAATTTACCCCCTCCCTCGAGGCAATACAATAGTATGCTTAAAAAATTCCCTCGTCCGCTGGTATGTTTAGCGGACGGGACTTATCCAACTACATTGAAATCCATCCGGCTTGGCATCATATATTATTGTCGATTAACAATATACATTTGTCCATTCTTGCGAAATAATATAAAATTATACCAATAACAGACTAACAGTTGTCAAATTAGTTAACATTAACTTTCCTTGTAATGGAAATATGAAAAAAATTCTCTCAGAAGGACCCAAATCCATATAACACCCCTACCTGTTCTCCTTTTAAAAAAATTAAGGAAAAATACAAAAGAGTAAAAGATGATAAGGGAAAGAAACAGCACGCACACGTGATATATTTTTATGGATACTATGAGGTAAGAGAAAAGTGAAATTTTATTAATTCAACTTATAAGACTTTGAAACAACTAAGAAAATTACAAAGAGGAAACTATTCATTATGAGATATGCGATTTCAATCCACTTTTCCTGCCATGTTTGAATAATAGATTACAGAAAGTTTAGTCTTTAGACTGTCTATAAGTTAAAATTTCAGTCTTCCTCGAGCAACACTAGAATTTTGTATGGGTCTGGCCACTTTATTCCCTTCTTCTTATGGTTTTGCTCATTGGGCTGGAAGCTTGGTTAGATTTGTTCAATTGAACCCAGAAATTAAATTTACGGCCCAATTTACTGAGTTTTTGCTAAGTCTTATTTGTTAATATAATTTACATGAATCCTGTATTAGATAAATTCAAGAGTTTTAGATAAATTAATAAATATGATAGAGTTCAACCTAATATATTTAACCTTTTGAGTAAGAAAATGATCCAATATACTTATTGTGTTAGTTTACATAAATATGCACTAAATTGATAATAAATTGATGTGTGATATATCGTATTCATTGAAAAAGGAACTTTCTTTGTTTAAGACATTCTAATATGATTGCTTATTTTATTTTTTTAAATTGATATTCTAAATCTTATCAAAACTCTTATAAAATCAGTTAAATTAGATAATGTGTGTCAATATAGACGAAAAAAATGTCAAGTAGACACATTAGCTCTAATTAGTTAAATATTCAAAATTATTTCATCATTGTATCTATTTCACACATGTTCTAGTTCAACTTTATTTCCCTTATAAAAACAATATTTAATTTAACGCTCATAATTATTAATGAGAATTTAACCACAAAATTTTGGTTCTTTAATAGACTTGACAATTTATCATTCAAACCCACTGATCACCTAACCTACCAGTTAAATTTAAGGATTTTAGTATGAATAAATGTCACTCATTTAAAAGTAGACTTGTTTTTGACCCATTTCATTTAAACCCAACCCGTAACAAGCCAACTCGTGGGTGACTCGATTAGTTAGTTAATAGTTATTATTATTTTTATTTAAAATTTTATTTAAGAGTAATATTATAGGCATAAATAATATTTATAAAAATATGCACAATAAATAGGACGTATGTATTTTATATTAATAAAAATATATAAAATAATCGATGTTAGGTCTCCTTCACTATTTTTTTTTTCATTTCTTATAGTGTTTATGTATAATTTTTGTGTGTATAATTTGTATTTATAGGCCATTGCATTACGCTTTGTTTAAAAACAGGCACACGACGTGTACTTTCTCAAGTTGGACAATAAAATGTCGTGCTTTAGTGTATGTAGTATATCATCCCAAAAACTTTGCGGGACCAGATGACGAAAAAGTTAAAGCTTCACAAAATGGATTGTGATACGAGCCTACTTTGAATATTCAAAGCCAGAAATCTTCCAATATCCAAGGCCACCATGCTGCAAAGTTATACTCTACTCGCAATTATTGAACTAGGAGTATTTATTTGTTAGTTTATAAATATAAAAATTAATATTCTTATATGTAAAAATAATAATTTTATATGAGTTTTTTTTATACGAATATAAGACTTATTAACTATTTATATGAGAGAAATTACGTGAAAATATTAGTCCCTAAAATATACGAATAAGATTGGATATTAGCTAGGAATCTCTAGCTTAATTATAGTTGGTATCAATAATTCTTTTTTTTCTTTTTCTTTTTTCTTAATTATAGTGTATAACTAAGAAAAAAAGGATAACTATTTAAATAAGGGCAGTAAAATATGGATGAGAAAATGAATAAATGCTCTAATTTGATTTGATCCCGATCACTTTCGGTCGTAGAAAGAAAGAAGCACTACGTACCTGAACAAGATTCCAGCTCTATAGTTTTAACCTTTTGTATACATACATATCATCAGCAGGTAAGAAGTTCCCGATCCACTACTAAAAGTTTATGTTGGCCCACCTTTACAATAACCTTACGTTACCGATTACAGTAGTGGCTGGATCATATATATCCACACACCTCCATGTCAAGATTACCAATATATTTTCATCTTAGCTTTATCTAATTATAATTAGATATATGCGCGAAGAACCCAATAGCGAGGGAAATATATAAGGATCGATCTTTAACTAATTATCAATTTTCATATTATATTCTTTTGAGTTATGGAGTATGTATGTACTTTTATATATATATATATATATATATATATATATATATATATAATTTTATATATATAATAGAAGACGGATCTAAAATATATTTCTTAAATAACATACATTTATCAAAATGATATCGTTTTAAATATTTTTTAATAAAAAAATAATATTAAAAGAAGATGTGATATTTCGCAGTCCTACTTATTTTTCTTTTATTTACGAAAATGCTATTAAAGAATTTTTAAAGCGACATCATTTTAATAAAAGTATGTTACTTAAAAAAATATGTTTTTGAACCGTCGCACACATATATATATATATATATATATATATATATATATATATATATATATATATATATAAGTCAAAACTTATTAACGAATTCATTGTAAGAATAAAAAACATGCAATATTGAGTATGTAAATTTTTACTTGATTCAAGTTTCGAAACACTAATATTACAATCGTGTAATATATGTTTATTTATTATTAATATAAAATTAAGTAATATACATCACTATATTAATTATATGAAGGCTTACATGCTCTTCTATGCTTGAATTTTCTTTGCTTTGATACGATTGAACTGACCCGGAGTCCAAATATCTTGTCCTGTTCCTTCTCTCATCTCTTATCCCGAGTTAACTTATCCCAAGTTAACTTATCCCATGTTTTGTACTGGTTATTACTAGGTGTAATTTAGTAACTTATCTCCAGTTTAACTTTTTAGGTACGTATTAACATCGATACACGAGGGCGAGTCATGATATCTCAAGTCTTTGACGTCCAATTGGTATATATATAAGACAGTTTTAATCTAGGCTAATAAAATGATATATTTTTGCATAAAATTTTAAATTATTTCTTATTTATAAAATTCAAAAATTAACTTTTTTTTTATAAAATGTTAGATTGAAATCTAAAATTTTGTAATTTTTATTTAATTCCAAAAAAAATTATTTCTATTTTTATTATCATAATATACACAGACACACAGACACACACACACACACACAAACATACATATATATTAAAAAAATAATCATTCAACCTTAAATTTTATAAATGCATGGCTTTTAACTCTAAAATTTTAGAATAAATAAAATCTATATATATAATAAATAACACAAAATCTCTATCCCAAAAATTTAAAATAATTCTACAACTCTAAAATATAAAAATAAAAATCTAAAATTTAATAAAAAATTATTTTTTCATCTGTTATTTAATTTTAAATTTTTTTTATTTAAATTCTTACTATTATATATGTTTGTTTATGATCGAGTCGTGTATATATATTGTAATAAGCCTTGAATCTAGCTAAATCCACAAAATCAGTCATTTGTACGTAAAGATGGAGCGAAGAAGGCTGCTTCGCTTCCTCTTTCTTGTTTTTAGCTGTGTCCTCTTGCTCTTCACCCTGTTCAATCTCCCTTACCCATCCGGTTCCACCAATAAACTAGAAGACTGCACCAGCAATTCCCCTTGGCCTTGGTACTGCACCTCCACCAAGAACCGCTTCCTTTCTAAGAAACCAAACATCCTCAAAAAACCCACCACCACCATCAATCCCACGCGCCACCACTCCTCCGACATCCCCCACCACCCACTCGATCCCCTCACTATCCAAGAATTCAACAAAGTCCGCACCATCATCCAATCCCACGCGCTCTTCAAAAACTCCCCCTACGCCCTTCACTCCATCGTCCTTGAGGAACCAAACAAGCAAACCGTCCTCACGTGGCAAAAGGGCGACCCTCTCCAGTCACGAAAAGCATCCGTTATCGCACGTGTCAATGGTGTCGCACACGTGCTCACCGTCGATATCCACTCGAGCGAGGTGACCCGTCACGAAACGGGTCATTTTTCAGGGTACCCGACCATGACCATAGAAGACATGACGTCGGCCACCTTGGCACCATTAGGAAATGCTGATTTCAACCGTTCGATCTTGGCTCGTGGCGTTGATTTGGCGGACCTGGCTTGTCTGCCGATATCAAGCGGGTGGTTTGGGATGAGTGAGGCTGAGGAAAAGAGGAGGTTGATTAAGGTACAGTGCTACTCCATGGAAGGCACCGCAAATTTCTACATGAGGCCGATCGAAGGTCTCACAGTGCTTCTTGATTTGGACACCAAACAAGTGGTTGAGATCTCTGATCAGGGAAAGAACATACCCATACCAAAGGCCGCCAACACAGACTATCGTTTCTCAGCCCAAAATAAAAAACTCAACTTGCTGAACCCGATATCCATTGAGCAGCCAAAGGGTCCGAGTTTTACTATAGAGGATGACCATTTGGTGAAATGGGCAAACTGGGAGTTCCATTTGAAGCCCGACCAGAGATCCGGGGTGGTCATTTCTCGGGCCATGGTTCGGGACCCGGGAACGGGGGAGATGAGGAGTGTGATGTACCAAGGGTTTACGTCAGAATTATTTGTGCCTTACATGGATCCAACAGATGCATGGTACTTTAAGACGTATATGGATGCTGGTGAATACGGGTTTGGGTTACAAGCTATGCCCCTTGACCCGCTTAATGATTGTCCGCGGAATGCTCGTTATATGGATGGTGTGTTTGCAGCTGCGGATGGAACGCCGTACGTCCGATCTAATATGATTTGCGTGTTTGAGAGCTATGCAGGTGATATTGGCTGGCGACATTCTGAAAGTCCAATTACGGGAATGGAGGTATATATATATAATATATATATATTGAACTTCTTAAATAAATGTGTTGGCTAACTTCTGATATGGCACTATTATATTTTAAAAATTAATACTAGTATTTTGATGACAAAAAAATAAATAGAAAATGATATAATTAATTGTAGTTAGTTATTATCAATAGGTCTGCCGTGTATTATAAATTATCAATTAATTATATTTTATCATATTATTTTTTAAATTATTTTTTTATACTTTTTTTTGTCACTATAGCAATATTTAAAAAAAAAATAATTACAAAACCCACGTACGGATCCGCCATTTTGACTTTTTCCTATTCCCTGGAAAGAGTTGTGGTTCATGTGGTAACATGAATGATGAAATATGAGCCGGAAATTTTGACATTTTTGATGGAATCCAAATTTGCATATTCCGTATTTGATATGTGGTCACACACTTCATAATGTACAAAATTAACCCTCGATAAATAGAAAAAAAATAGGTGAATTTAATACAAGGGTGTGCGAGAATATTTTAGTAAGACGGGCAGCAATTCTAGACTTATTTTGATGGTAAGTTTTGTGATTTTAATTTATTTGTCTATAGAGTTTGTGTGGATATTGGATTTATTGTTGTCTTGAAAGTTTGCTCGATTATTTTGTCGAATGATATAAATACATAATATTTAAATATTATATTTATTTTAATTATTAAAAATAAAATATGATATATCTCATTTTTTAATAATCTTATCACCTTACTTTATGTGACAGATTAGGGAGGTGAGACCGAAAGTGACATTAGTGGTGAGAATGGTAGCATCAGTGGCAAACTATGATTACATAATGGACTGGGAGTTCCAAACTGACGGACTAATCAGAGTCAAGGTTAGTGATCAATGAATGCTAATCCACTTAGCTGAGCTACTCCAGATATGAATGATGAATCTACCAAACTTTGTAAAGAATCTTTTGATAATATGTCCAAACTATGAAAATGCATGCATCAATATCTCCTTTTTTCAAAAGATCGAGTTTTATTTTTTTAATATTTTTAAAATTTAAATTAATTTATTTCCGTTTACTCTTAAAAACAATAAATGCTATAATTAATATATATTTTTATATAATTTATAAATTTTATAATTGTATTATCTAAAATTAAAAGATTTCATTTCAATTTTAAATTTAGAAAAATAAATTAACTTATATTAATATTTTAAACAGCTCGATCAACTTCTTTTTATGCACATCCCATTTTTCAGATCCCTTCTATTTTGATAGAATGGGTGGTGTACGATAGATATATCATGACTTTTTATTTTTAGTTATTTTATTTTATTTTATCAATCTTTAATTTATATTTTGATTTCAAAGAGAAGATAATTTTTGGCAGTTGATAGTGTCATAGTAAAAATGATGCTGCCAAAGCAACAAGTGTTGCGGTAAATAATTATTAAAGTATTGTCAAATATATATTTGTTCTGAAAGCATCATTTTTGCTCAATAAATATCAACGGCCTAATTTTTAGGACCAAGTAACTTTCTGATGGTGAAAGGAACCTGTATTCTACTGCTGATTACGCTAGTATTTGGACAATAATTAATCACAGGTTGGACTTAGCGGTATCTTGATGGTGAAAGGCACACCTTATGTGAACATGAATGAGGTAAACCAACAAGAGAACCTGTATGGTACCCTGTTATCCGAAAATGTAATCGGAGTCATTCATGATCACTACATCACATTTCATCTCGACATGGATGTGGATGGCTCCAATAATTCCTTCGTGAAGGTTAATATCAAGAGGCAAGAGACCTCACCTGGTGAATCCCCTAGGCGGAGCTACTTGAAAGCTGTAAGGAATGTGGCTAAAACAGAGAAGGATGCACAAGTTAAGCTCAAGCTTTATGATCCATCTGAATTCCATGTCATAAATCCCTCCAAAATGACTCGTGTGGGGAATCCCGTTGGGTATAAGGTGGTTCCTGGTGGCACAGCCGCTAGTTTGCTTGATCACGATGATCCTCCACAAAAGCGAGGCGCATTTACCAATAATCAAATATGGGTCACGCCATATAACCAGACGGAGCATTGGGCTGGTGGCTTGTTTGTTTATCAGAGTAAAGGAGAAGACACTCTGGAAGTGTGGTCTGAAAGGTGACATTTTCAAACTACAACATGCATTTTTCATTACATTTTGTTTACTTCATTTTTTATTATTTTTTTAACGCATATTAAGATTTTGCTGGACGTGCTTTAAATTGCAGGGATCGGGCAATTGAGAATAAGGACATTGTGATGTGGTACACGTTAGGATTTCATCACGTACCATGTCAAGAGGACTTCCCAATCATGCCAACAGTATCATCAAGTTTTGATCTAAAGCCTGTCAACTTCTTTGAGAGCAATCCGATTCTCAGGACGACTCCTAATGTTGAGAAGGACCTACCAATTTGCAAGGCCTCTGCTTCAGCTTGACGGCCAACTCTGTTCTCCCCCCCCCCCCCCCCCCCCCCCCCCCCCTTCCTTTATTTTTTTGTTGTTGTAGTTGTAGAATGTGCAAATGGAGACTGTGCATGATCAGTCTAATATGAAACCCACATGAATAGTACTAGTAGTGTATGCTAATCAAGTCCTAGGGGAATGAAACTGGGATCTATGTAATTAAAGTCTTTTAAATAAATATGTAGTATAGAGTATCACTAAGATCGTGCTGTGATCATGTAATGTCTGTTAATTAGTTCCAAGTGGGGGACATTTTTTTTCTTTTTCAAATAATGGACTAATTAATGCTCATTCAGGCAGAGTCGTGCATAAAGATTCTGCTCTGCCTGGAGCAGCTTTCCTTAGATATGTTAGTGGAGGTTGCCTCATCATGAATCCATTTATAAGTACTTGCGTCTCATTAATTAGTTCTTAAAGACACTAACCATGCATATGGATACATAGAACTATAGAAGCAATATCTAGCCAACTGGAGGTGTCCCTTTCTTCAGAACAATTCCAATTTAAATTTTCAGATAGATTGACCTCCAATTCTTCAAATTACTACTTGTCCTATACTACCCCCTAACATGCCCATTACAGAAAATGGGTTGGTGATATGACTAAATTTATGGTTTAAATTAATTAGAACTACAATGAAAAACTGCAGAGCACACAAAGAAGTAATATATAGAAATGAAACATGACAGTGAAATTATGTTGAAAATAATACAAAGAGACAGTCTTTGCGCTTTTATTCAAATTATTGACACTGAGTACTGATTGATTAATTATAAAGAAGTGGCTCAGACAGCCTTGGAGTTGGTACTGCAACCAAAGGAATTCTCTTCTTCAAAACAGCCCCAAACTTCTCCTCAAGGTCCAGCTTCTCTCCTGCAGGTAATTTCCAGTTGAAAGAATGCATAAGTGAAGCAAGTGAAAACATCAACATCTTCTCAGCCACTGGGGTTCCTGCACAAATTCTTCTGCCAGACCCAAAAGGTAAATAATTGAAGTCATTTCCAGTACAATCAAATTTACCGTTCAAAAATCTCTCAGGATAGAACTCCAATGGATTTTCCCAAACGGAGGGATCTCGTTGTATTGCCCAAACGTTAACAAAAACACGAGCTCCTTTTGGAACTGTGTAGCCTCCAATCATACAGGACTCACTTGGGGAGTGAGGCACCAAGAGTGGCAAGGCAGGGTGCAAGCGTAGAGCCTCTTTTATTATGGCATCTAAGTAGTGTAATTTGTGAAGGTGAGACTCTTCCACTATGTTATCTTTTCCAACTACGCTCTCAATTTCTTGCTGGACTTTTTTCAAGACTTGTGGTTTGTTCATCAGCTCAGCCATCGCAAACTCTATCGTGTTGGTGGTCGAGTCTGAACCACTGATCACCATATCCTGTTCCAAAGGTTACATTAGTTGTACAAAATTAATTTTTTGTAGCCATTTTCATCATTGACAAATAGATTTAAATGCTAGCTCAGCACCATAGTATGAGTTTGCTCGAATACTGTCATAGCAAATATTTGTTACGAATCTCATGCTGCAAGATAGAATAGTGACAGCTCTATTTATATATAAATTGGCCTAGCCACTACTCCCTCTAGTGGTAAGACCAATTTTTGGGTTAATTGACTCAGCCACTGCTCCCTCTTATGGCAAACTAATTTTGATTGCTCCTAGCAAATCGATTATTATGAATAATTTTTCATATATATAGGAGGCATGAGATTACTTTATATATCCCAACAATGAACCTATTCAAAATAATGCATGCCTTGGGGGACAAAACATATGATAAACATATATACAATTAATCATCATCTGATTAATTCAAATATAGTTGACTAGTTTTGTGCACATACTTAAAAAAGCCTGCGAATTTACGTTTTGATTCCTAAATAAAAGCAAAAATATTAGAGTTAATTAGGGCTTCGATGTATTTTTAGTTTAAAATTGGAGTTTATCTAATTTTATATTTTTAATTTTTAATGACATGATAAAACTTAACAGTCCTGCACATATATATAATAATAAGAATAAGTGATGCATACAAAGAGCAAGGCTTTGATATGATTCATGGTTAGAGGAGTTTTGGCATCTCCTTCATCCTTGAGCTTCAATAAAACCTCCAAAACATCTTTGCTCTCTTTTCCATCATCACCATCCCATTTGACTTTTAAACGTTGACCGATAATATCATCAAATATTCGATCAAGTTTCGAGGTTGCCTCCTTCGCCATCTTCTTGATCCCTTGCAAATCAAACCGGGCAAGACCCGGGGAAAAATCCGATATATTGGGCTTGGCCGCTTGGGCCGTCACATCAACAACCACCTGCCGGAACTCCGCCCCAATACTAGCCCTCTCTTTCCCGTGAACCGTACCACCCCACAACATGTTTGTCATGGCGTTAAGATTAGTCAAGAACATTTGTTCACCCAAGTTAACCGGACACCCGGCCTGACTATACAAGTATTTTATTGTGTTGCGAATCTCGTGCCGCCGACGGCTGTAGATGGAACCGAGGGCCACGCTTCCGATAACCTCATGGACACAAATTTTCCTCAGCATTCGCCACTCGGGTCCATAGGGGGTCCACACAATGTCACTAGTGCCGTACTCCAAGGATTCGGCCATAGCGGGGACGTCACGGTTTGCAAAGGTAACATCGTGGTCTTTGAGTACCTCGCTCGCCAGGGCGGACGAGGTGACCACGATGCCTATCTTCCCACCAAGCCGGAGGGTCAGGAT
Organism: Hedera helix; assembly: GCA_947179155.2. Classification (NCBI taxonomy): domain Eukaryota; kingdom Viridiplantae; phylum Streptophyta; class Magnoliopsida; order Apiales; family Araliaceae; genus Hedera; species Hedera helix. The sequence continues at coordinate 38,450,553 of OX359286.1, forward strand.
CGGGCCATAGGTCTGAGCGAGGCCCGCTATGTAGGAGTGGAACTCGGGTTCCAAAAACGGAAGGTTTCCCACTACAGGGAGGCCTCTCGGACCTGGTGGCAATGGTACTACTTGTTTTGAGTTTTATTTTTTAATGAAAATCCATGTGAGCCATGAAATTGTGAAAAGAACAAGGGCGAGACTGAGGAGATTTCGAGCAATTTCATCATTGGCGCCTTTGCTTTGCCACCACCATATCCACAAATCATAGCACAAAGTGTTGATGTCTTCAAGGAAATGAGAGATTAGTTTCATGATAACTAGCAAAGCAAAGAAATAGATTGTGAAGTTCGGAAACCATCGAGTATTGTGTTGTACTATATAGGAAGAATCAAGGCAAAGGCGGCCCATGACGAATAAGTATAAGTAGAAACCATTTAAATATAGAGCGAAATAATATATTTATTTTAATTATTAAAAATAAAACATAATATGACATTATAATTCGTATTATATTCAATTTTTTGACGGTTAAAATAAATATAATATTTAATTTTATATTTGAATGTTATGTATATAAATTTATCTGTCCAAGAGCATCAAAAATCTAAATTTTGTGATTTGAAAAAATAATATTTTGTTTTTGACATTTTATTAAGGAAAAGTATAATTACTTAAATTCCAGTGACAATATATTTCAATCATTAAAAAATTGAATCTGACACAAAAAATTGTGTTAAATTCTACTTTTTAATAATTAAAATAAAAATAATAATTAATTATTATTAAATATTGTGTATGTAGTATTTGTCTTTTTGTTAATGAGGAGTTGACTGTATATGGATGGATTGAACCGGAAACGATAGGCATATTAAACAGGGGCCTACCCAATTTTAATTATGATCGAGTTTATTAAGGCGATTATATTTTATTTTAAAGTTGATTTTGGTTTTGAATATTATATAAGATTTGCATATTACATTTTATATGTAATTTCTTTGTTCCATTGTTTTAAAGAGACTAAAAGGAAATGAGAAGACAAATCACAAATTAAAATTGACTGCCATTATTACAAGTATGGAACTAGCAAACCTTAAATTTTATCAACACATGTATTCGTATGTTTATCATGATTTTCGATAATTTAAAATGATATTAGCTAGTACGAATACAAATTAAATTGAATACGAAACTTATTGGTCCAAAAACTTAATCTCAAGCATCATATTCAGATTAATTGTAAATTTAACTGAGAATATTTTTTGTGTTACTATTTTTGTTTGAAGAAGTTTGACTTGGTCTTATATTTTTTCATTCGATAATTTTTTTAAAGCATAACAAGTATTGCATGCACAAAATGTAACACTATTAGCTAATTTGGTTTGATATATACGCTGTCCACGTCGTGTGTAATTTGTAGTTGTAATATATATATATATATATATATATATTAAAGTTGATGCCAGTTATTCAAGCAATCCATATGTCATTGCCTATCGAGTCTAAATAATATCGAGCCAGTCCTAAATAGGAAGAAATACTAAAAAATTGGAAGGTTGTGGTTGGTTCTTGCGGTCAGTCAGTTTTGGTGTTCGATTAATTTTTCACAAATATATAGGATGGCTCGATATTATTTAGACTTTATAGGTTGTGACGACATGGATTGCTTGAATAACTGGTATCAACCTTAATATACATACATGTAAGTAAGGCATTTACAATAATATATTGTTAAGAATATTGTTCTAATAATTGACTTAAAAAAATATATGTCGTTGGAGATTTTAGCGACAGTAATTTTTAAAATTAATTTGTCTCTTATATTAATTGTTATAACAGTACTTTTAATAACTAATTACTATAGATATGGTCTATATATATATATATATATATATATATATATATAAATAAATTATAATTGAGCCTTTTCAGTGCTAGCGACTTGCATAGAAATAAAAAATTGATATTTTTATAGTAATTTTTTATATTTTTATATAAAAATTATCGTTATAGATCTATAACGACGGTTAAAATCATTGTTATAGACTTATAGAGACGATTTTTATGTAAAAACTAGATATAATCCCGCGCTTTGCGGCGAAATTATTTATTTTGTTAAAAATATATATAATTAAAAATTATTTTTTGTGTGATTTAGAATAAAAGAATTAGTCTTTATTTATAGGGTGAATACAACACATGTTTAGATCAATCACCCATCAATTTAGGATAATATCAAATTAGAATTATAGGATATTGTAGACACCCAAATTTTGCACTTTTCAACTAACCCTGACAGGAGGGCAAAATTGTCATTTGACCCGACATGCGAAAAGGAAGGTGGACCCCAACACAAAGCCACCCCAGCGATTTACGGTCAAAGCCGCCACAACGGACAACGAGCATCCGGTCACTTGAGGCAAGGAAAACATTTGATCTAGAAAACCTGAGCTGATCACAAAGGGCGACTAATGGCCACTACGCTTACGATGTTCGGGGGTCTCGCTCCCCGGTGAGGGAGCGGCTGCCCAGCTCGCCCGTGAGCTGGCGGGGGTGGAAGGGGCTGCCCCCTGGAAGCCAAGCACAAAGAACGATTTATGTATCAAGAAACAGTCTTCCAAAATAATACCACAAAAATTGGCGAATTAAGAACGTGTGGCACAAAAATCGAGAAAAACAAACCGGACAGCCGCGGATGCACCTGCGGCCACCGACAAAAAGGACTTTTACGCGGCTCGAGGGCGGTACACGGCAGCCGAGGTTCGGCGCGGACGGCCACAGCAGGCAGCCGCAGATGGATCTGCGGCCAGCCGCAGATGCATCTGCGGCTGCCTGGTGAACCCTATAGATCGGCCATTTCCACTCGAGAGCAAAAGAGGGAAAGAAGAAAAAGAGGAAGAATATAGAGTTTAGAGAGAGAGAGTTCGCGGGAGGAGAGAGATATAGCTTGTTCTTGGTTAGATTTGAGTGAAAAATTCATCCTTTCTTGCTAATTAGTTGAGTGTTATTGTGGTGTTGTCCGATTCATGAAATAAGAAGCTTAAATCGGCATTTTGCAAGGTAAAATGGGTTTTCTTTTGATATTTTCTTGTTTGTATTAATGTGATAATGTTGTGTTTTGGGTCTGTGTAGCATATTATATTGTTGTATTGATGATGATCCGTGGGTTAGGGGTCGTTAGCGAGGGTTCCATTGGAACGTAACTTCCTCCTAATGCCCCGATGACATTCGTACGGTGATATATCATTCGTTGAGTTCATAAATAGTTGTGGTATTGTCATTGAGATTTGGGATGCATAGGATACCGTAATGAGTTAGTATTGTTAGATTTGTATTAGTGTTGGTTGTGCAACGATTTGGGGTGAATGTGAGCCTAGGGAGGAGATCCTCGTGGTCAAAATCCCGATGATGGACATTTTTGGTATATGTAATCATTAGATGGGATTTATGGTTATGTAAATGTAATATTGGGCCTTAAAGCGATACCGAATCGGGATCGGGTTAAGGCCCCGTAATAATAAAGATATGTGATTGTGGGTGTTTGGGGTTGTCTAGATGGCTCACATGCCCATGGATAGCCCCGACACGTTTTGAATGCTTATTTTGATTTATGGCACAAAAAACGATTTTCAAAAATAAAGCAAACGATAAAGATCTTCTAAAAAGAATCAAATTAGGATATTAGACACACGAGATTTAATAAGTAAAGAGTTTTGGGCGAAACTTTGATCCTTGTTTGACGAAAAGGCTATATTTGGTTTTGAAATATCATAAAAGATGTTTTCGGAATAAATAAATAAACGTTTTCATTAAACTTTGTGCATAGGGTTAAAGAGTTCTAGAAGTTGCCTTCATTTTATTTATATTTACTGTTAGAAGGCAATGTATAGTCTCGATTCCTATTTGACAAAAGTTTAAAAAACTATTGTTTTTCTAAAATGACATCTAATAAAAACCTCATCGTTTTTTAAATTAAAATCAATCTTTCTTATAACAAGTGAAGCCTCGTCATTTGGGTCAAAAGACGTCTAAAACGCTTTCCCGACAAAACACATTTTGACATATAAAATCAAATCAACTTTATGCAAAAGGACACCACAAACCTCCATTTAGGCACACATACACACACGCGCGTACACATACATTTTAAGATTTAAAAGGATAGGAAAACATCGAGATTGCGGTAACCGTATTTCACGGAAGTCGGGGGGTGCCTAACACCTTCCCCTCGCTTAAGCAAGCCCCCGAACTCTATGAATCTCGGTTTGCGGACCAATTCACATATGAGCCATTACGATTACAAAAACAAAATTCGGATGAGTTGGTACATCCATTTCAACAATACCAACTGGCGACTCTGGTCAATTGGCTCATAAAAATTCAACATTTCAAAACCCCGTCGACATTAAGCCGACCCTTTTCAAAAGTCACATCTTAATCTAAAGGCTAAAATTGGAAAGAGCATTTTTATTATTAAAAAACGAAACGACCGAAATCCCGGCGTCGACAGATATAATTGTGGGATATAATATAAATATAGAATTGCTGTAATTTTGGGATATAATATTAGTTTAGATTTGTATTAATGTGATCATGTTACTTTTCTTGTGTGATTAAAGAATTTAAAAAAAAAAAATATGCGTGAATTTTTTTTTGTAAATAAAGTACAAAAGCCCAATTACGGGATAATATTATATATTTTTTTGCTTGAGAATTATTTGTAAAAAATTATAAATTCAAATTATTGGATAACATCATATATTTATATGTCAAAGTTATTTGCAAAAATGTTATAATAAAACAAGTTCAAATTATTGGATAATATTAATTTGGAATTGTTGCAATATTGTGATATAATATAAGTTTATATTTATATGCGTGATATATTTATGTGATAATGTTACATTGTCTTGTGTAAGTATGGAATTAAAAAAAATATAGATGTAATTATAATAATTTCCAAAACCAAATTATTAGATAATATCAATTTGGAATTGCTACAATTTTTGGATATAATATCAGTTTAGATTTGTATGTGTAACATATTTATGGGACAATGTTACATTTTTTTGTGTGAGTAAGGAATTAAAAAAAAAAATTATGTGTGAAAATTATTTATAAAATTACATATTTTTGTGGCTGAAAATTATTTATAACTTAAAAATTCAAATTATTAGATAATATCATATATTTATATGTCAGAGTTATCTGCAAAAATAGGATAATAAAACAATTCAAAAATCATATTATTGGATTTTGTCAATTTGGGATTGCTGCAATATTGAGATATAATAGTAAAAATGTAAATAATGATAGTTTGACACGCACAGATGTGTGCATCTAATTAAAGGATAATTAAAAAATTGGGAACCAGAGCAAATTGGCGTTAACTATAAATAAATTACCTTATACATGAGAGAAATTGAATTTTCTTGTTGTAGAAAAAACTCTAGAAGTGGAGGTAATTGAGGACTATAGAAGATGAGAGAGATAAAGAGGATAGGTAAGTGTTGGTGTAGGAAAACTTAGAAGGGGATGGAGATGAGATCGCAGGGATAGACAGGAAGAGCTTAATTATCGCAGGCAACATTAAAAATAAGTTGCTCCCAAACACCTTAACAGTAAAGTACAATTTAAAAGTGACTGATTTGAAGTATATTTTGTTTTACCAAATTACACATAGTATGTCATATTTTTTTCTCCAAGTGGTATTTTTAATTTTTTAAAACTGATTGTTATACGATAAAAACTAATTTGTTGAAAAAATTATAAAATGAAGAAAGTATTCAATAAGGATAATAATATAAAAAATATCCTAAATGAATTAAACTAATACGATCAATATTCCGTTTGTTTTAATCAGTTATTAAAGGGAGTAACTAATTAAAAAGAGTATTATTTTAAGAGTAATATAGTATTTTATTTTTAAACGACAAAAGATTAAGGTTAAAAAATATATATAATTAAAAATTATTTCTAGTATAATTAGGAATAAAAGAGTTAGTCTTTAATTATAGGGTGAATAAAACACGTATTTAGATCAGTCAGCTATCAATTTGGGATATAATATCATTTTGAAATTGTTGCAATTTTGGGATATAATATCAGTTTACATTTGTATTTATAGGATAATAAAACAATTCAAAAAGAGCTAGTCTTTATTTATTAGGTGAATAAAACACGTGTTTAGATAAGTCACTTATCAATTCGGGATATAATTATGGGATATAATATTATTTTGGAATTGTTGCAATTTTGGGATATAATATCAGTTTACATTTGTATTTATGGGATAATAAAACAATTCAAAAATCAAATTATCTGTAAAAATGTGTTAGAATTATCTGTTAAGTGTTAGAGTCTCTATTTATAAGGTAAATAAAAAACGTGTTACATCAATCACCCATGAATTTGGGATAATATCAATTTGAAATTGCTTAAATTATGCAATATAAAATAAATTTAAATTTGTTATAATTTTGGGATATAAATATTAGTTTAGATTTGTTTGCTGCAATTTTTAAATTTATAATATCAGTTATGTGATAATATTAAATTATTGGATGGAATTTTTATGTGGGAGAGTTGTGGGATAATATTAAATTATTTGATGGGATTTTTATGTGAGAGAGTTATGGAAAAAATTAACTACATAAAAGATTGACACTTGACATAATATGGTGTCAATGTATTGCATTTTAATATATATAATAGATATCAAAAAATTATGTGAAAATATCAGTTTTCTAAAAATATTCTACTGACTTTAAATTGAACCATTTAAGGTGTATGTTTTAAAAGCATATTAGTTTTCAGCTGAACAGTACTACCTATCCATATTAATGGAAGTCGAATAGTTCTTCTTAAAAAGAACGG